>RJWK010038051.1:0-20992 GCA_004363435.1 Platanista minor
TTCCTGTCTTGTTGGGCTCAAGCACATCCTTGTGTGACATCCTAAAAAGGGTGATGAGTCCTCGGCTTCTTGAGAGTGTCTTTGCTCTTTCCTCACGCTGGGTCGATGCTCTGTCTGGGGGCACTTTTTGTTGGTCATCACTCTGAAGCCTTTGTCATAGCCACCTTCTGCATCCAGTCACCTATGAGAAGTCTTTGTCAGCAGCTCGACTTTCCTCCCTGAAGTCTTGTAGGGTCCTGTCTTCATCTGCGGACTCCTGGCCATCCATGCAGTTGGGTTGCATGTGGGTTTCTGTGTTTATTGGTGCTCAGTGGGACCTTTCAGCTGAAGACAAGCTCTGCTCTTTCATCTGTTCATGTTTCTTCCCTTTCGTTTTTTCTGTCTTCCTCCTTGAATTCAGGCGTTGGCGCTCTGTGTTCCGGCCTTTCCTCTCGTTCCGTCTCCTCGTTTGTGTCCCATTTTCTGGACAATCTTTGGGCTTCATTTTCGAGTTCTTTGGGGAAGTTTTGTGTTTCAGCATTTACACTGTTTATCTCTAAAAGAACCATCTTCCTTGTCTCTTAAGTGTTCCCATTTCACAGCATCCTGTTCTTGTTTTGAGAATGTAGCATCTTCTTGAAACATTGAGTAAGTTTATAAAGGTTTTTTGTTGGTTTGCTTGTTTTTGTTTTGTTTTGTTTTGTTTTTTCGCGGTACGCGGCCTCTCACCCCTGTGGCCTCTCCCATTGCGGAGCACAGGCTCCGGAGGCGCAGGCTCAGCGGCCACGGCTCACGGGCCCAGCTGCTCCGCGGCATGTGGGATCTTCCCGGACCGGGGCATGAACCCGCGTCCCCTGTGTCGGCAGGCGGACTCTTAACCACGGCTCCACCAGGGAAGCCCAGTTTGCTTGTTTTTGCTTGTGGTTTACCTTTTTCTCGCAGGGATTGTTTTCTGCTGGTTTACTGGTCTTTCACTTTGAAGCCGTTGGGAGGCCTGCTGGGTAGTGGAAGGGTTCCAGCGATCTGGGTGGGATTCTGACTGGAGCCGAGTGTGGGGTGCGGGGTGCCCAGTGGCTGGTTTGCTTTAGGCGAAGGTGTGGGAGCCGGATGCCAAGCTGTGCCCCCAGCGCCAGAGTGCAGGAGGCCAGCGTCCACATCGAGGACCTCAATCTTGCCTGGTGTTTTCTTCCGTTTCTGTAAGGAAGAGCCTCCTACCTTTCGCCTGAGGATTTGGAAGCCACGGCCCTCTGCGAAGAGGGGGCAGGGAAAGGCGTGAGGGTTTCACCATCGAAGTGGTGGTTCCACAGGCAGACTTGCACTCAGGGTCCCCTCTTCAGCCTCACTCCCACTCCTGCCCACCCCTGGGTCCATGAGCCCTCAGCCTAGAGCCCCCGGAGGCCCCCGCTATCGTGCTACAGAGGACCGCTCCCCTAATCCTCATGGAATCGGGGGAGGGCCTGTCTTACCCACTTTGCCCATGGGACCACAGAAACGTGCAGAGTTCCATCCATGCTGCTGACATCCTGGAGGTCCACTTCGAGGCCTTGGCCCCAGTCGGTTGGACCCCTGACCAGGGGTCTCCCTGCCACCCTGAATTCGGCGTCAGCATTCTCAGAACTCCATTATTTACCCCTGGGCTCTCAGTAGTGTTGCCAAGAGTGTGAGGCTCTACTGGCTGATCTCACCGTGTCCACTTGTCTGCACGTTGCTGCCTGAACCACGTTTGTGAGATTCCCTAGGATGCTTCATTCACTTTTATGTCTGGACGGAGCGCCTGTATGACTGACTGGTCTCCAGCTGCGGGGCATTTAGGCATCTCCATTCCCTCCCTCTCAACTCCTGGACTCATGCACAACATCTCTAGCTGTACAGCTGCTGGCCATGTGGTCTGCAGCCTTACTAGAAAATTGCCGTGTTGTTTTCAAAGCGGTTGAACCAATGAACTTTTCCCAGGTGATCTGTAAGTTCCTGTTGCTGTATCCTTATAACAGTTGGGGTTGTCAGACGTTTTAATGTTGTGATCTGTTGGGTTTGGTTTTAGATGACACTTTGTTAATTACTATTGTGGTTGAGTGTCTTATCCTGTAATTTGCCTGTTCATATCTTTTTGCCCTTTTTTCTTTTGTGCCTCTCTTCTTTGATTTTGTCTGTTCTTTGTGTGTTCTGCACAATGAATCCTTGTTGATCATATGTGCTACAGACATCTCCAGGTGGGTGGGCTTCCCTTCACCCTTTCAGTGGTATCTTGATGCCTGGACTTTTCCTTATGGTGTCTTCCATGGGCTTAGAAATCCTTCTTAAAAGGTGAGCATGGAGATAACAGTGTTCGGTTTCTTCCAAAACTTTGTTGTTCACATTTAGGTCTTCAGTCTGCATGGACTTTGTTTTGGAATAAAAAGGGGTCTAATTCTGTATGACTGGCCAGTTGTGTTAGTCTGTCTTAGTCTGCTATAACAGAATACCACAGACTGGGGGGCTTAAAAACAACAGAAACTAATTCTCACAGCTCTGAGGCTGGAAGTACAAGATCAGGGCACGAGCTTGGTCTGGGTGCAGCATTGTCGCGGTACCAGTATGACCAGGTTCTGGTGAGAGCCTTCTTCTAGGTTGCAGATGGCTGACTCACTGTGTTTTCACATGGCTGAGAGCAGAGAGAAGGAGCAAGTTTTCTTGGGACCTTTATAAGGGCACTGATTCCATTCATGAGGCTCCATCCTCATGACCTATAACCTCCCAAATGCCCCGCCCCCTAACACCATCACACTGGTGGGTAGGGTTTCAACATAGGAATTTGGGGGGAACACAGACATTCAGTCCATGACACCCGTTTTCTCAGCGTCACTGGTTCAGCACCCCTTTCTCTTCTCATCAGCCTGTAAAGCCTCCTTGTCAGATGTCAGAAGGGCTGTGTGTGCAGGTCTGTTTCTGGCGTCCCTTCTGTTACAACGGTGATGACTTGTCCCAGCCACCTTGTCTTAATTACTACAGCTTTATATTAAGTCTTGTTATCGGTGGGGCCTATTGCCTTCTACCTCTTGTGTTTCTTCAAGCTTGTTATTGGTATTTGTAGTATCTTATGCCATATAAATTTTTAGAAGCAATCTGTCCAGTTTCACGAAAAGACTTGTTTGTGATTTCATTTGAAATTACATTGAATGTTTTGATCCATTTGGGTGAAAATAAACATTTTTAAGACATTTAAATTTCTTTTTCATGAACAGGTTATAGTTCTTCATTTATTTACATTTTCTATAATGTTTTTGTAAAGTTTGAAAGTTTTCTTCATAAAAGTTGTAGGTATCCTTTGTGACATTTATTCCTATGAAGGCACTTTTATATTTTTGGTTATTTTTTAAATGCCACCTTAAAAACTATTTTTAAACTCTTGTCTCTAGTACATACTAACATGGTTGGTTCCTAGCAAGTTTGCTGACCCTTCCCACTAATTCAAATAATATGTCTCTGGATCCTCTTGATTCCTGTGTAGATAAGCAAATAGTCTGCAAGTAATGACGATTTGTTTTATTCTTTTCCAACCCATATTTTGCCGATGTTATTCCTTTTTCTTGCCTTATCACTCTGGCAAGAACCTCTGCTACAATGTTGAATACAAGTGGTGACAGCAGGCATCCGGAACTCGTTCCTGAATTTAAAGGAAATGTTCCTACTATTTCACCATTAAGTGCGGTATTTGGGTAGATTTTGACTAGATACCTATTATGAGATTAAAGACGTTTTATCCTTCTATTGCCAAGAGTTTTATCACAAATGGATTTTGAAAATGACTGAATGCTTCTTCAGTATCTATAGAGGACCTCATTTGGCCTTTTTCTCCTTTAATCTGATATGTGGTGAATTGTATTAATAGATACCCTAATGTTAAGCCACGCGTTATATTACCATACTGGTATTCCAGAAATAAACCTACTGCATTATCCTTTTTATTTTCTGCTGGACTTTCTTGTTAATATTTTGAACTTTTCTACCTATGCTCATCAGTGAAATTGGTCATTTCTCAAATGTTCTTTGTCTAATTTGATGCCAAGGTCATACTAGCCTCAGTGAATGAGTTGGGGATATAATCTTTCTCCCTCTGTTCCCCTCTCTTTTTCCTGTTCTCTTAAATAGTTTGTATAAGATTGGAAATATCTGGTTTTTTGTATGTTTGGTAGAACTCATAAAAAGTATCTGAGTCTTCTACTTTTTTGGTGGTTAATATTTTAAACTACTGAATCAATTTATTTAATGATTGTAGGAAAATTCAAGTTCCTACTGACAAATTTTTCTCTTGGTTATAGGTCATCTTTTCTGGCTTCTTGGCATGTGTAGTAATTTTTTAAAATGAATTCTAGACATTTCTACATTGTGGAGCATCTGAATTATGCTTTCTTCCTGTAAAGAGTGTTGGGCTTTGTTTTGGCAGGCAGTTAAATTACTTGAGGACTTATTTGATCCTTCAAGGCCTGATTTTAAGCTTTTTTAGAGTTGCTCTAGGATAGATTTCACTTTGGGAACAGTTAAGCCCACACTAAAGTATGGTTTCTTTGGGGTCTCTACTGAATGTCTGGGGGCCTGGGGTGGAGGAGGGATCAAGAGAATTGTATTCTGGCTGGTGGAAGCACAGATGTCTTCTGACTTTGTGTGAGCTTTGGGAATTCTTCAGTCTTCAGTCTTCTTTGTCCAGTCCATGGGCATGGACTAGTAGTCTACAAAGATGCAAGGGTATCCCTATGCAGATTTCTGGAGCTCTATTACTGAGCAACTGTTTCCTTTCCAGAACTCTGACCCACAGGTTCCAGCAGCTGCAACCTACGCAAACTCTGACTTCCAACTCCCCAACACATCAGAGTTTCTGAGCTGTTTGGGTCCCACCTCCCAGTGCCTACGGTCTGTAAATTGCCTCGGGGAAGAGTTGGAGTGATTGGAGGGAAGGGAGACTCATGTGTTTCCCTTCTCTCAGTGCCTTTTGTGCCATGTCTGAAAACCGTCATTTTCATCTATTTTGTCCAGTTTGCTAGTTGTTGTTGACGGTGGAAGGTTAAGTATGGTCCTTGTAACTCCTTCATGGCTGGATGTGGAAGTGCTGTAAATTTTGCTGGTAGTATTTGCATGATCATTTACTACTAAGTTTATTTATAACTCTGTAGTGATTTTTTGTTTTGTGTGTTGGTTATTTAGAAGTTTATTTTTTTTAATTTCTAAACATATGGGTTTTAGTGATCTTTTACTGATTTTTAATTTAATTGTGTTCAAATTACATGATCATCTGATATAGAGTCTTTGAAATTTATTAGGAGTTGCTTTATGGCCTACGACAAGGTAAAATATTGAAAATATTCCCTATGTATTAGAAAAGTGTGTCTCTAATTTTTGAGGGCAAGGGAGCACATATGTTCATTAGTTCATGATTATTATGTTGTTCAGATCTTCTACATCCTTATTAATTACATGTCTGCTTGGTCTGTCAGTTAGTGATAGGTGTGTTAAAACTGCCATGGTAAATTAATGAATTATTCCATGTTGCATGACTCCTAACCTTTGTTTTATGGTTTCATCGTTTTGTCTCTCTGGGGCCATTCTGGGTAATTTTTTCTGACATATTTTCCCGTTCATTAATTCTCTGTTCAGCTCCATTTAATTTGCTGATTAACGTGTCTGCTAAGTTTTAAAATTTAAAGGATTACACTTTTATATCTAAAAGTTCTGCATGGTTTTTCCCTCATATTTTACTGCATTATTTCCCATTCCCGCTTATTTCTGTAAACATTTTAAGTGCACTTATTTTATAATCTGTATCTGACAATTGTAACATCTGAGGTCCTTAAGGATCTAATTCTGGTTTTCTTCTCCTTTTTTTTTTTTCCTGATTCTCATGGTGAATTTCATCTCTTGTGTTGGGTAATATTTCACCATCAGCTCCTATTTGACTGATCTTCCTCTCTGGGAATACTGGGACCCCAAGGGTAGGAAGCTATTTCCAAGGAGGATTTGTATCTGCCTTTGTGAGGTGCTTTGGGTGCAAACACCTGAGACCTACTCTGAGCTAATTTCTCAACCTTGGGGCTTCCCTGATCGTGCAGGTGAATTTTTTTTTTAGACCCAAACCTGCATGAGGTCAGGTCTGTGGCCTCAAATTCTCAGAAGCACTGGCTTGTTGTTCACCACATGGAGCTGAGAGTCATTCAGACCAATGCCCACATCCCTTTGACGGCAGATGGCTTTCCCCAGCCTTTCACTCCACGGGGGCTGTAACTTTGCAGGATCCAACTTTTTGTGACATTTGATTCCAGTCCCGACTGCCTGTGTTTGAGGCTATGTCTCCCATCCCCCCGACTCAGCAGGTGAAACCCAATTCTCTGCATTTCTGGCATCAGCAAACGCCTGCAGCTGCCTTCTGGGTGGTCTTGTGGGATGGGCTCCCCACTTTCGTTTCAGCTCCTCCTTCCTCTTTTCCCCCCTTTTCCAGAATTCTCTTCTTTTATTCTGATGCTTGTTATTTATCCCAAATTTCTAGGTGATTTCTAATGGGAAGGTATCTCATCCATCATATTGACCAGAAATGGGAGTCTCTCAATCACCTTTCTCCCCCCATCAGTTTTGAAATATTAATTTTAATGAGCAAAACTGATTTTTGTTTTCATGCACACAAGTGCACACAAGTGAGCTAGCTTTCTCTCTCCCTCTTTCCCTGAACCGTTTGGTAATTATTTTAAAAATAATTCTTTTTAGGTAAAATATGAACATTATTTAGAAGAGTCGAATGTATCTACAAAACTCATTTAGAAAATCAGCAGTTTTTGCTCTCTATCCGCAACCTCTTTCAACTCCCTTTAGCTGTTTGTTGTTACTTTTCTGTTGTTGTTCCTGTTGTTATTCAGCTCTAGATTGCTAAATAATGTGCTATGCTGCTCGTTTGGGGCCTGTTTCAGAAGTTACATAGATAGAATTATATAGAATTTAGTGTTCGGTTCATCATTTCTAATTTATTTCCTCTCCCTCCTTAAATGCCATTGAAATAACAACAGAGGTAAACTAAAGAAAGACCTAAATGGTTCCATAAGGGTAAAAAAACAGAAGACAAGGCTCAGCAACCACATTTTGGAAAATGAAAAGCGGAGCCCCTGTGGTAACTGACAGCAGGTCCAGGAAAGCCAAGGCGCAGGCGGGAGATGGGGAAGCAGCCCGCGGACGTCCTCACAAGGCTCAGGAACTGGGCCCCCGGCGGCCCTGGGCAGACAGGTCCAAAGTCTGCTAGAGAAGCAGCTAGATTCCTGAGAATTCTCCCCACCTGCTCCTTCCCCATTTCTTTCTTCCTTTTCTCCTTCGTTGATCTCGTCCATCTCCATGACTTAAAGAGTCAGTGCTCACAAGCAACTGATGCATTTTTCCTGCCCTGACCCCTCCTCAAATGCTCACATCCAGCCTCCTCCCTGACATCTCCAGGCATCTCCTGCTGGCGCCAGGGTTAAGGGGTGAAAAAGATGACAATCAAGGGGTGAAAAAGATGACAATCCTCCACTGGCAGAGCCTCAGCTGCTGGTTCACGTGCACCGGGCCCTTCTCAAGGCAAACCTTCAAGTCCCGAAGGTCCGCCTGGCAAACCCATGGCTCCCTGGGGGACGGTGGGTTCTGGATTGACCTGGGACTGCTGTGAAGGATGCCCCACCTCGACCCCCATCACTTAAAGCTGTACATTTCCTCGTGAGTTCTGTGTGAACTGCACTCCACAGCTTTGACATGTAGTATCCCCGTTATTCAGTTCAAAATATTTTCTAACAGTCAATGAGGCTCTTTCCTTTGACCCATAGGTTATTTAGAATTGTATCGCTTTATGTCCAAACAGTCGAGAGGTTGTAGGTTTTCTGGGGTTTTTTAAAATTAATTAATTTATTTTTGGCTGTGTCGGGTCTTTGTTGCTGCGCTAGGGCTTTCTCTAGTTGTGGTGAGCGGGCTTCTCTTCTCTAGTTGCGGTGGCTTCTCTTGTTGCGGAGCACGGGCTCCAGGGCGTGCGGGCTTCAGTAGTTGCGGCGCGCGGGCTCAGTAGTTGTGGCTCACGGGCTTAGTTGCTCCGCGGCTTGTGGGGTCTTCCCAGACCAGGGCTCGAACCCGTGTCCCCTGTGGTGGCAGGAGGATTCTTAACCACTGCGCCACCAGGGAAGTCCTGGTTGTAGGTTTTTTTATTGCTTTTTTGTTTGATATTGATGTATAGCCTAATTCTACTGGGGTCAGAGAACATATGAATTTAATTTTATGAATTTAATGAACTTAATTATAAATTGAAATTAGTCAGCGTTTACTCTATGACCAGCATATGACTAATTTTAGTAAATGTTCCATGGGCGCTTTAAAAGAATGTGCATGATAGATATTTTTCCTTTTCCGTAGCTGATAGAATAGGCAAAGCAGGGACTTCCCTAACAGTCCAGTAGTTAAGACTTCGCCTTCCAATGCAAGGGGTGTAGGTTCGATCCCTGGTCGGGGAGCTAAGATCCCACATGTCTCGCCAAAAAAGACAATAAAACCAAAAACATAAAACAGAAGCAGTATAGTAACAAATTCAATAAAGACTTTGAAAATGGTCCACTTCAAAAAAAAAAAAAAAAAAGAATAGGAAAACTAAAAAATTTTATCTTTTTATTTTCAGCCTCTCTGTGTCTCTTTATTTAAAGATGTCTCTTGTCAACAGACTATAACTTTAAAAAAAAATCTGTTCTGACAACTGTAACATTTGACTTGGAGTAATGGTCCATATACTAATTGACTTGAGCTTTTATCTGGGGTCTTAAATCTTCATTTTCCATTTGACATTTTTTTTGTTCTGTTTTTCCTCCTGTATTGCCTTCTATTGGATTAATAAAAGTATTTAAAATTTTTTCTATTTATCTTGCTATTAACCCATTAGTTGTACATTCTTTCTCTGCTCTTTTGATGGTTACCCTAGCAATTGAAACAAGTATCCTTGACAGTCTAATATAAATGATTACTTTTCTACTTAATGTTGAAAGCCAAAACCTGTCTTTTGGCTTCCATCATTTCTGTTGAGAAGTCAATTGTCAATCTTTTTTTTTTAATATAAATTTATTTATTTTATTTATTTTATTTTTGGCTGCGTTGGGTCTTCAGTTGCTGCATGCGGGCTTTCTTTAGTTGTGGTGAGCAGGGGCTGCGCTTCCTTGTGGTGTGCAGGCTTCTTTCTCATTGTGGTGGCTTCTCTTGTTGCGGAGCACAGGCTCTAGGCACGCAGGCTTCAGTAGTTGTGGTGCGTGGGCTCAGTAGTTGTGGCTTGAGGGCTCTAGAGCACAGGCTCAGTAGTTGGAGGTGCATGGGCTTAATTGCTCTGCGGCATGTGGGATCTTCCCGGACCAGGGCTCGAACCCTTGTCCCCTGCATTGGCAGGTGGATTTTTAACCACTGTGCCACCAGGGTAGTCCTCAATTGTCAATCTTATTCTTGTTCCTTTAAAGGTCTTTTTTTTTCCTGCCAGCTTTTAAGATTTTTCTTTTCACCTTTGGTACTCGACAGTCTTGTTATGATGTACGTTGGTGTAGTTTTCTTGGGGTTTGCAGAGCTTCTTGAATCTGGATGGGTATACTTCAGTAGTTTTAGACAATTAATGGTCATTATCTTTTAAAGTATTGCTTCTCTCTTATTCCATCATTCTCCTTTTAGATTTCAGTTGCATGCATGTTCGACCATTTCACTGTGTCTGTATTTCTCTGACTCTCATTTTTATATTTTCCATTCTTTGTTTTCTCTGTTCTTTAACTTTCTGTTGACCTGTTCTCCACTTCGTGAACACTGTCTTCAGATGTGTCTAATCTCTTCAGTTCTTAATTTGTTATTGCATTTTCAGTTCCAAAATTTCCATTTGATTCTTTTTTATAGTTTCAAATCCTCTTGCAAAATTCTCCATTTTCCATTTATTTTCTCCATCTTTTTCTCTCTTATTTTGAACATGTAAGTCATGATTATTTTAAAGTCCTCGTTTGATAAGTCCTAGATCTGGATCATATGTAGGTTTGTTTCTTTTGTTTCTTTTTACCTTTCCTTCCCAATTTGTTTTGAGTCATATAGCCCTGTCTCTTTTCATGACTTGTGAGTTTTGATTAGTCTCAGATGTTGCCTGTGAATGCATATTCGAGGCTCCAGATGGCTCAGATTTTCTCTTCCAGGCAGATGGAGTGAGGGTCATCCCTCATTCAGTCAGAGACCAAGCTGAGTCAGGGCTGGCTGCAGTTTGATAAGGTGTAGCCTACCTGTGGTTCTGCCCTGCTTTTAGATTCTGTGCCTTTCAGGGCTTTCAAATCAGACCCTGGCATGATTGCTGCGGCCCCTCCTCCCAGTGGACCCAGAACTCTAACCTCTGACTCCTTGGCACCTGAGACCGTGGAAGACTTCTCTTTGATTTCCAGAGGCTTTCTACTTGAGTTTTAAACTTCCGCCCCTCATGCCTTCAGAGTTTGGCAGATGTCTTAAGGGGAGAACTGACCATTTGTTCAGCTTAAGTCTCTGCTTCTTTCTCCTGGGATCTTGACCTCTCAAGTTTTGTTTTTCTCGACCAAAAAGCTCTGCAGGTTCTCCATCCCTCAGCAACGGCTTTCTGCCTGGGAAAACTCTAGATTCCCAGCCTCGAGCCCGTGACCAGAATGCAAAACGCTCAGGGAGAAAGTGCTGGGGAAAGTCCTCCCCTGCCCCAGTAGCCCCATCTCTGGAATCTTGGCCTGCCTGTCTGCATGGCTTCTGTAGCTCTTAGACCTTCAAACAGATTTAAAAATTGTACGCAGCTCCTCTAGTTGTGCACGGAGGGGAGGGAGCAGCGCTCTGCTGCCAGCCGTTCTGCCACCTGGACGCACAGGTCCGCCTTTGTTTTTCAAGCTTGGTGTCAGTGCATAGTTTCTATCCAGAGCCATAAGCAGAGTCTCCTTTATGTTCTTGTAACACTTTCCAAGGTAAAGTTCTAGCTCTGTTTTTCAACATGGGATAGCCAATTGTCTGATACCAATCTTACCCAATCCCTGCAATGCTGCTTTATCATAAGTTGGATTTGTGTGTGTGTGTGTGTGTCTGTGTCTGTGTGTGTCTGTGGCCAAGCTTCATCTTTTCCATTAATCTCTCTGTTCTTGTGTCACTACTAGACTTTGTAAATTATTGTAGCTTTATAGTAAATATGATACAGCTGGTAGGGGATGCTCCCCCTCTTTGTTCTTATTCTTCAAAACTCTCTTCCAAATGCTTGCCAAATTCCACTGAAAATCCTGCTGGAATATTTTGCTTATTGGAATTGCGCTGAATTAATATAGCTAAATCTGAGGAGAACTGAAAATTTTGCAATGGCAAATTGAACATCTTTCATAAATATTTTCTTCGTTTCTAATTATTACCTATTTCGGCACTTGGGAATCACTTATTCAAAGGATACGGCCTTTATTTTGAAGGCATAAGGCCTGTTGCTAAAGGCTTGCTAGAAATCTCACCCCAGTTTGCATTCTCACCAGGAATGCATGACCTTGTTCCTACTCTTCCCACTCCAGCCAGAATATCCTAAGGCTTTTCTCAATTTCAAAAGGACAAAGATTTTCCAGCATAAGGAAACATGGATTCTCAGAGAGGTACGTCCTCCAGTCCACCCTGGATGGTCATTCATGGACGTAAGAAGGTGAAACAGTGTTGGAAAAAACATTAATGGTGTGTAGATGAGGGCGCACTTGGGCTGTGAGGGGCTGTGGGGTGGAGCTGGGCATGATTCCAGCCCCTGAATTCTGCCCCCACCCACCCGGGCTTTTGCTCGTGTCCTGAACCCGTTGGCCCTCAGTTGTTGGCTGGTCTGGCACTTCCCTCTCTCCCTGTAACCTCTGGAAGAGCTGTGTTGCCTGAGGGGACGGTCCTGCTCCGTGCCCAGCCTGCTCTGGGGAGTTCTGGGGAGCCGAGGAGCTGGCCCTGGGACTTTACAGCATTGACCTCATCCCTGGCCATGCCCTCCCCGATCTGTAGAGAGAGGGTTCCCAGGGTCTCTGCAGGCCCCTCCTGCTCTTGGTCCTGGGGTCCATGCACAGAGGTCCCTGCCCCATTCTAGAAGGGGGGTCTTTTGGCCAGATTCTCCTGAGGGTGTCAGTTACAGGCAGGGAGACTGAGGCAGAAGGCTCCCTTTTCAGAAGGGGAGATGTCACGGAACCTCAGTGTCCCACAGAATCACCCTCCCGGCTCATCCGAGTCTCGTGGGCACTGCTCTGTCCGTTCATCTTGGGCCTGTGGGCTTCCAGCTCAGGGAGGGACAGCCCTCTTGAGCCGGCACAGACCTGGCATGGAGCCTGCCCGGGGCCTGCGTCCTCGGGGGGTGGGGGGGTGCCTCCTCTATGTGAGTGTGACCTTCAAGTGGACGTGAGGGTCAGCTTCACATTCACACCTGGGTGGTGGCCAAGCAGGCCCAGGGAGTGGCAGCCACGTGCAGAGGCTGACCCCTTGGGGGCCGACAGTGGCCACGCCCTTTTGCCCTCCTTTCCTCAGGCATTTGCCCGGAGCTGGCCACACTGTGGGCTCCCTCTTGGCTTTCCCCTTTTGTTGGTTCTTAAAATTTTTCCAAAGTAACATATGGAGACGTGGCATCCAGGTCCGTAAGGGCTGCGAGTCTCCACGGGAGAAGCAGCCCCGCCCGGGCCTCACCCTCCACAGTCCGTTTTTGGTTTTGTCTGATCCGTTTAGATCCCACTGGGCAGAGTCAGCTTTTCTGCCTCATCGCACTGCTCACGACCCGGCCACATGCAACACCTCTCCCCATCTTCCTGCTGTGTTTCCTGTGTGTTGGTTAGTATTTTGTGTTTACACCAGCAGAACTAGTGAACAGTCTTTCCTGCTGCTCTCAGGAGTGCACTCTGCTTATATTTTCTTTCTTGAAGAACATTGTATCAGGAATGAGTGATAACATAATGCCTGGGGTCATCACTGATCTCTCATCAAGCAACCCTCTGATGGTCGCTTCTCCACGTGGAGAGACTACCTCCCGCCTCACAGCCCCGTCTTCTTCCTGGCTGGGTCCCCTCCATTGCTCTCCGATGAGGGACGTCTCCCCCTCGAGGTAGCCCCAGGGTCCTGCTGGGACCCCTTCACCATCCTCTGGGCTGGGCCCGCACCCACGTCTGCCCCACCAGCTACCTGCTGGAGCACAGGTTCTAGCCTCCTGCAGAGTCTTCCTGGGTCTTCCTCTCACCCTCCCTCCCGGTTGTGGTGTGGCTGAGCTCAGAGTTCTAGGCCGAAAGTCGCCGTTCCTCAGCAGTTTGAAAGTGTTTCTTCATCTGGTATCCATGAGATGCCGATGCCATTCTGAGTCTCCATTCTTTCTCTCTGGAAGCTTCTGGAATCTTCCCTTTAGCCCTGAGGTTCTGAAATTTCAGTTTGCTGTGGTTTCTGACTTTTTATAGCAGGTGGGGTAGGTAGACCCTTTGAATTTGGAAACTCATGACTGGCTGTGCTGGGAAGTTTTCTTGAATTATTTCTTTAATAGTTTCTTTTCATTGATCCCCAAATTTTATTTCTCTCCTCACACAGAAAATTACTTAATTGTATTTCCAACCTTTTTATTTACTTTTGAAGGTTCTGTTTTCATAGTCTTAATTTCCAAGGACACTTTCTTATTCATTCAATGGTCCTTTTAAAAAAAGCATACTTGGGGCTTCCCTGGTGGCGCAGTGGTTGAGAGTCCGCCTGCTGATGCAGGGGACATGGGTTTGTGCCCCGGTCCGGGAAGATCCCACATGCCGCGGAGCGGCTGGGCCCGTGAGCCATGGCTGCTGAGCCTGCGCGTCTGGAGCCTGTGCTCCGCAACGGGAGAGGCCACAACAGTGAGAAGCCCACGTACCGCAAGAAAAAAAAAAAAAAAAAAAAAACAACTAAAAAAAGCATACTTCACTTGCTCATGGGTGAGTAAATTTTCTTTCTGAGGATATTAATTGCAAGGTATTTAAACATTTTTTTTCTTTTTTCCTGCTTTGTCTCTTTCTGTTGTGTTCCTTTTCTATTTGTTTTAGTCTCTGTATTGCTTGCTAGAGCGTGTGGTCCTGCTCAGTTTCCCCAGCAGAGAACCCTGCTCTCTTCCCTGGCAGCCAGCAGGTGGGGGCCCTGCAGCAGGAGGAGGCGGCTGGGGTCCCACTACTGGGCATCTTCACTGGGCTTTTCACACCCACCTTCAGCTGGTCCTCAGAACTCCAGGCTGCACCAAGCCTCACTCTCCCAGAGGGTAGCCTCTGGCCTCCTGCCTAATGGTGGCATGGCACGGTGGGGGCAGGTCCTGGATGTTCACCGGGTGGGGATGGTGGTCTCGGAGTCTTCATTACTCTGCTGGGGCTGCTGTAGCAAAGTACCACAGACTGAGGGCTTAGACAACAGAAATGTATTGTCTCACAGTCTGGAGGCTGGAAGTCCCAGATCTGCAGGGTGGTTCCCTCCAAGGCTGTGGGGGAGAACCATTGCCTGCCTCTCTCCTGCCTTTTGGCGGTTTACCCCCAGTCCTTGGCTTGTAGACCGCTGTCTTTGTTTTCATGTGATACTCTCCCCATGTGCATCTCCTTTTATAAGGACACTGGTCACCCTGGGCAGGGCCCACCTCACTCCACTGGGACCTCATCTTAACCAGTTACAGTGCCAAGACCCTGTCCCCAAATAAGGTCACGTTCTGAGGTCCCGGGGTTTAGGACTCAGCATGTGAATTTTCAAGGGATACAATTTAACCCATGACAAGGCCTGACGCTCCCTCTGCTAACTTTCCACAAACACCTGTTTTCGGTCCCACGCAGCCTCTGACCTTCAGAGGCACCTGGAGTCTTTCCGGGTCCCAGAGAGCGGATCGGCTGTTTCTTGTTAGGTTCCAGCTTTCCTAGGCTCCTCTCATCCCGTTGGCTTTCTTTCCTAAAACTTGTGGCATTTCTCACCTGCAGCTGCCCTGCTCCGTTCCTCTTCCTTGTGGACTGGTTATCTGAGCAGGTGTCATTTAGCCCCCGTCATTGCCAGCCAGAAACATCTGTTCCGCCTTTTTGGATATTGTTTCTAACTCACGTCTCCCTTTTTCCCAAGGTGTCTCCTGTGCCTGCTGGGGCTCCCACAGCTACTAGGAGTGACCCACAAACGCCGCAGCGATGGCTGGAGCCTCCGTGAAGGTGGCGGTGCGCGTCCGCCCCTTCAATTCCCGAGAAATGAGCCGCGACTCCAAGTGCATCATCCAGATGTCCGGAAGCACCACCAGTGAGTATTGCGATGGGATTGCCATTGCTGCTGGTCCCTCGGGGCCATGGCTCCTGGCCTCCCGGCCCTGGCTCCCTCCTTGTCCACCCCGGGTGTTGGTTTCCTGGGACTGCAGTAACAAATGACCACAAACTGGGTGGCTTAAAACAACAGAAATTTATCCTCTCACAGTTGTGGAGGCCAGAGTTCAAAACCAAGGTGTTGACAGGGCCACACTCCTCTGGAGGAAGATCCTTCCTGCCTCTTGTGGCTTCCAGTTGTGGCCGCCAGGTTGGCCTGTGGCTGCATCACCCCAATCTCTGCTCTGTCGTCACGTGGCTTCTTCCTTGCGTGTCTGTGTCTTTCTGTGACCTGATAAGGACACTGACCATTGGACATACCCTAATTCAGTATGACCTTATTTCAACAACTGGTTACATCTTCAAAGACCCTATTTCTTACAGTCTGAGGTTCTGGGTAGACAGGAGTTTTGGCTGGGGCCACTTTTCAACCCAGGGCACACGGTTCCTGATTTCTTGTCTTGTTTCAGCTGCTTTTTACTTTGTCTGCTCTTTTTTTTTTTGTTTCTAATTGTAAGTCATCTCAAGCCTTTCTGAGAAGTAGGAGGCCTGGGGGTCAACAGGATGAACAGGGAGTAGTAAGAGACAGAATGGCAATTTCGAGAAGGTCAAAGGACAGGCATGGCCTCCAGGGCCCCTTTAGTGCACAGGACCTGGCTGCCGGAGCAGCAGAGAGGACTTCGCCCCGAGCCTCCCCTTTGCTCTTTCTGGTGCCACAAACTTTGTCCTGAGTTGGGACACGTTTGCAGAAGAGTGGACAGAGCCCAGTGTGAAGCTCAAGGAATTCTCAGCAGCACCCCGCTGCTGAGAACAGAGCGATGCCGGCACCCGGAAGCCCCCCTCCCCGGCCCCACCCACCCTTACCCACAAAGGGAGCCGGCACTGTAGGTTAGAGGGCTTGTTTGGGGTCCCCTGGAAGTCAAACCAGGGTTTGGGTCATCTCCTGCTGGTCAAGAGCCCACCTCCACGCTTGGTGACTTAGGGCAAGAATTCGCCGTCCTCTCTCCCGGCTGTGGGGTTGGCGGGGCTCAGCTGGGAGGTTTGCACTTGGAGCTGCTGCCATCACCGCAGGCTCCAGTGGTGTGAGCCGCACTGAGCGGACCTCGGGGTGTAGGAGAAGGAAAGGCCTCGCCCGCACCTGAGTAACCCCACCCCTTCTGTTATCTACCAGGTTGGAGGGAGGGGCTGCCCCAGGGGAAAAGGGTGCTCAGGGCTGATGGCGGCTGCTTCCCTAGGCCTGTTGAGGGGCTGAGGCTTCGGGCATGGCTGGGTGTCTCTGCAGGAAGCCCTGGAGCAGGTTGTGGAGGCCCCACTCAGAGCCTACAGGGGGTCTGTTGGGCATATCTGGGGGCTCATGGTGACTCTTGTGAGTGGTGCTGCCTCTGCTTGGTCCCTGGAAGCAGAACTCAGATGAGGATTTGGGTGCCAAGAGCTTATGTGGGAGGTGGTCCCTGGATGCACTGCGGGGGTACAGAAGCTGCGAAGCAGCAGGTGAGCAGGTGGCTGCCACGGGCAGCAGGGGCTCAGCTCTCTGGGACCCTCTGAATACAGAGTGCACCTCTGGGGCGTCCTCCCCAGGAAGCTGGGGGTCTTGTTCAGTGGATGCCCAACGCGGGCAGAGGGTCCATCCAGGTCCTGGCTTTCTTGTATCTCCAGCCTGGCCCCCTTGAGGCTGGAGAAAGTGCTCAGCAGGTGTAACTCAAGCCTTAAGGTGGGAAGCCAGGGACTGTGACCCCGGGTGGGAGCGTGACCCTGGGTGGGCAGGGGGCATCTGCACGAGGAGCTGATAGGGTTGTGGCCACGTCACTGTTGGGTGACCCAGGACATCAGGAATGGCTGTGAGAATCCCCGTCCATGCTGGGTCAGGCCCCAGCGGCATAGTCGCCACCTTAGACAGTAGCTGGGGGTCTCGGCTTGAGGCGCTCACAGGTGACCAAACCCTACGGGAGCCTGTAGAATGGACAGAAAGAACAAAGGATCAGAGGCAGACCCCGTGTCTCCCCTGGAACTTGGGGGTGGTCCAGGACAGGGTGGGGCAGGTGTCACGGAAGCAAACAGCTGGAGATGATGGTGGGCTGCACTCAGGGGAACTTCTGACCCACCCGGGGCCTGAGAGATAGAAAGAGACAGATAGAGACAGAGACAGACAGAGGCAGAAAGAGAGATAGAGGGAGACAGAGATAGAGACAGAGACAGAGAGAAAGAGAGAAACAGAGAGAGAGAGAGACAGAAAGAAATAGAAAGACAGAGAGACAGAGATAGAGACAGAGACAGAGAGACAGAGAGATACAGAAAGACAGAGACAGAGAGAAAGACAGAGACAGAGAGCGACAGAGACAGAGAGAGACAGACACAGAGAGAGAAGCAGGCTTCAGCACAGGGAAGCCTGCCTGAGGAGTGGCGTCGGAGGGCAGGGTGAGCTTTATTCCTGGAGGTCCTGGGACAGGGGCTAGGGCAGGGCAGGCGGCTCCAGAGCCGACCTGAGGCAGATGCTCATAGGAGCTGGGTTTGGGCAGCAGCTCATGGCCGTTTTGTCAGGGTAGGAGCTGATCTGGCCAGCCCTGCCAGCCGAGGTGGTGACATACTCCTTGAATCTCAAAACGAGGGGCACAGGGCTTCCCTGGTGGCGCAGTGGTTTAGAGTCCGCCTGCCGACGCAGGGTACGCGGGTTCGTGCCCCGGTCCTGGAAGATCCCACATGCCGCGGAGCGGCTGGGCCCGTGAGCCGTGGCCGCTGAGCCTGCGCGTCTGGAGCCTGTGCTCCACAACGGGAGAGGCCGCAACAGTGAGAGACCCGCGTACCGCAATAAAAAAAAAACAAAAAACCGAGGGGCACAGCAGGAGACCCCAGTTCTCTGAACGTGCCACCCGGAATCTCCACTGTGACACAGAAATTAGAAACAAAAGTCAGTTTAAATTCTTATCCTGTAATCATGGCCTGGATAACAACACTCTTCATCTGAAACACAGCGAATCTAGCAATTCTGTGAGCCAACCAAATTGTATGTGATGTGTGCTTCTGTCCCTACAGCAGGGAACCTATTTCCAAGTAAGGTCACAGTCTGAGGTTCCGGGAGGACACTGTTCAACCCAGAACAGTGCCTGGAGGGGAGGGACCCACCCAAAACCACAGGGTGTTGCCTTCAGGGCTGGGCCCCCAGCCTTCCTCCTGGACCCTGGCAAGCTGGGCCAGGTGTGTGCTTTCAGGGAATGGACCACCGTTCTGGAAGGTCCACCGGAACCCTCCTGACCAGCAGCCCCCGTGCGGTCTCAAAAACCTAACCCATCCGAGAAATCGGCCCCATTTGCCATCACTATTCTAGAATGTTCTGGGCTCCAAATACAGAGAGACTGGGCCTGAGAGTCCACAGAAGGGAGCTTGGTTTTGCCAGGAGGTGGTGACGCGGTGCAGGCCTTTCTATTAGAGGAATGGCTCCACACACGTGGTGTCAAAGGAGGGGCCCTGGGGGCCAGCGGAGTCCTGGTCAGCAGCCTCGGCCGAGGGTGCTGGGGCCCTGCCGTCACTGGCTGGCCCCAGGCCAAGATGCCCCTGGTGCTCACTGCCTTGAGCTGCCTCTCCCCGGGGGTCACCCGTGAGAGTCGCAACGGGCTCTCCACTTGCAGGGTTAGGGTTAGGGTTAGGGCTGCCTGAGCCCCTCAGGGCTGAGGATGCTCCCACGGCCCAGGTGGGGAAATGAGGCTTGGTGGGGTCAGGTCAGTACACGTCACCACACGGGAGGAGAAGGTGGGGGTCCCTCCACGTCCACATCTAGAACATCACTGAGCTCTGGCCTGCGCCAGGCTCCACTCTTGGCATCGGGCCCTGGGGAGCAGGACAGAGGCTCTCACTGCCCTGGGGGTGACGTTCCAGTGAGGACACGGAGATGGAACTAGATGGGCCAGTGACAAGGGCCACAGATTGCAGTCAAGCAGTCAGTGACAGGCGTGGGGGGTCTTGCCAGGGGCGTGGGGGGTCTTGCCGGGGGCGTGGAGCGTGGGGGCCAAGTCAGGCCAGTGGGAGGAGCCGTCCCATCGTCCAGAGAGCCCTCACTGAGGGTTCATGAGGACTGGCACGTGCCCCATGTTGAGAGAACGTCCCCAAGACTCCTGACACTGACGTCTCGGTTTCCATTTTAGCGAGGCCCTTGGTCGCTCTCTCTCTGATATGCACGCGCGCACACACACACCCACCCCTGTTTGCCGATTTCCGTGGTGTCAGTGCTCTCCCCACGGGCAGTTGCAAGCTACCCAGGGTTTAACCACAGACCCGTGGAATTCCTCAGAGTTGGGCCATGGCTCCTGGAAGGCCGGGTGCAGCTCCCGGCTGTGGGGCTTCAGGCTCTGAGAACATGGCTTCCCTTGCTTAACTCCTTCCCTGCTGCTCCCGCCCCCAATTCGAGCTGGGCCCTCCTGCAGCAGGTACCCAGGGCACGGAGCCACCCGCTCAACAGCCCGCGGTCCCATCCCCCTCCCCAAACCCATGGGAGGAAGCAACCCGAGAGCTGCACGGGAAGCCCCTCCCCACCAAATCGCCTCAGTGCTGACAGGGGGCTGCCCGTCCAGCCCTAGTCCAGGCAGGTCGCCCTGGTGAGGGCTCAGAGGCGTCGTCAGTGGAGAGCAGGCCTGGGGTGGACCCTGGGGAGGGCTGTCCCCTCTGGAGCACAGAACCCCATCTGTGATGACGGAGACACCACAGGACCCCCATGGGACACCTGCGGGTCAGGACCAGGGCGGGGGTCAGAGCCGTACCAGGGGATCCCACCCGAGGGGGAGGGGGCAGGTGACAGCAGTTCCCGCGGGCCAGAGCAGCTTGGCCCGGTGGTCCCCACGGCGGGCTCTCCTCGTGGCCCATTCTGCATTCACCGACCCTCGCAGCCGGCTGTCCCCTGCCCACCCAGCGTTCCTTGAGCACATCCGTGCCCCGTCCCTGGTGGGGGGATCCTCAGGGAGCTCCCGGTCCACACAGGGTATACAGCAGACGCCCCGGCACCAGGACACAGGGCAAGGTCAGCGCCGGGGGCAGCCCGCGAGCAGGAGTGGCTGGGTGGGGTGGGGGGAGGAAGTGCACGGAGATGGGGCACTGGTGGGCGCCGTCGGGGACCCTGCCCAGGCTGCCTGCACTCAGGAGATGCCATGATTGTCGTTTCCATGGCGCCGGCATTACCGCGCTCAGGTTCTGGCGGCCGCATCCCCAGGTCCAGCAGTAGTTGGAACCGGGATGGCGAGGTCTCCTCTCAGCCTCACTCCTGGAGCCAGCATGGACGTGACCCCCTCTCGGCTCCAAAGAAAGGGCTGTGATGGTCAGTCACCTGCTCCCTCCTGCCGGTCTCCCGAGGGTGCCAGGTCATCTCCCAGAACCCATCAAGCCTGGGGTCTGGGACCCAGAGCCGGTCAGCTCCTGCCCTCCAAGCCGTGGCCCGGGGCAGCTGCGGAGTGCGGGGAGGCCGGTAGGAGTCCCAGCATCCCAGGGCTCCGGAGCAGAGCACCGTGGATGGGACGGCTTAGACGGCAGCTCCCAAGGCTGTTAAGTCCCTGATCAGAGTGTCACCGGGTTGGTGCCTTCTGAGGTCCAGAGGGAGAATCCATTTCTTGCCTCTCTCCAGCCTCTAGTGGTTTTCTGGCAATGCCTGGCATCCCCTGGCTTGTAGAAGCACCATCCCAGTCTCCCCCTCCCCCTTCTCATGGCCTTCACCCTAAGTGTGTGTCTGTGTCAAATTTCCCCTT
>RJWK010038052.1:0-20985 GCA_004363435.1 Platanista minor
TTTTGTGATGAGCCTCAGACCCTAGGTTACATAACAAAGGAGGTATCCCCACCTAGAACTTGAACCTGGCTGTCTGACTCCAAATCCAGTGCTCTTACACCTTGCCTCCTGCTCCGTGGGCTGACCTTGGAAGAGAAGTGCGAGAAGGAAAGAAAGTGCTGCAAGTTCGGGTTCTTTTTCACCACTAGTGATAAACTGTGGGTTTGAGCAACCTCCATAGGTCCTGGAAATCTCTCTTCTATATGATATCAAATATGTGGAAATGCACCCACATCCCATATTACATAATTTTTGTACATTTTACAAAATTGATGCTCATATTCTTGTGTTTAAATTTATTTGACTGTGGAGAACACACTTAATTTATAATTGACTACGATTTCTTTTCTTTTCTTTTCTTTTCTTTTTTTTCTTTTTTTGTCCGCACTTCGTGGCATGAAGGATCTTAGTTCCCAGACCAGGATCAAACCTGCGCCCCCTGCAGTGGAAGCTCAGAGTCTTAACCACTGGACTGCCAGGGAAGTCCCACAGTTGACTATGGTGTCTTGATCACTTGCAAAATGATAAAAATCTAGCCCACAGATTGCTTTCAAGTGTAATAGAAATTTCACCAATTTTCAATTTAACACTAAATGAATTTGACATAGTATTACATTTTGGAGACATTTAATTTAGTGTTTATTGACTTCAGTTTGCCCCTTTTGCGTTTTTGAATGAATGTTTTTTTTCTTTTTTGAAATTTCAGCTTTTAAGTCTTTGGAAATCTCATAGGCCTCAGGTATTATGCCTTTAATATTCAATGTATGAAACAGCCTGGCAATAGCCGCTGGCCCCAGAGAGAGCGGATATCCATTCATTACCCATTTCGTGTGCACGCTAAGTGGAGGAAAATATGCTGTTCCCCATCAAAAATAAGGCCAATGTTTTGAAAAGTCCTTGTCACTAAAAATCCTCCCTGATCATACTAACAAATATGCTATTGTAGGGTCTGCTGATGCTACACCAATTCAAAGCCAGTAAAACCTGGAATGTTTGAGTCTTATGATTAAAGACATTTTGAGGTATCTCAGGGTAACCAGAAAGCATGTTTCCTTCAGTCCTTCTTGTCTGAGCTTCCTTTGCAGCCCTAGTGAGTAGCATATATGGAACAAAATGAGATTGTTCATGGTGAGGATTCTCCACAGCTCATGTCTATTTTAATTGAATGGGCTCTGAAGGTGTGATGATCCAGCAATAGTTTCTGGGTATTGATTTTCTTTTTTAAAAACAAAAATTTCTGCTTTCAACTATTTTTATAGCCTTGGATGTTTTCTGGTGACAGTTACGTCTGCCAATCAGTGTTTTTGCTGATGTCCCAATATAAAAGCCAAATGAAACATTTAATCAATGTACTAGTTTACAAGTGCTCTTTTCCGGAACATTATCTCACTCAAAAAATCAGGGGAAAATTCTTTAACTTCATGGGAAACATTTTATTCTGCACCTAATATTATGGGCTTTTACCCTTCTCTGTATCACTACTTCTAACATCTTAATAGCAGAGATATTTTTCTTTTCTATTAGGGGAAAAGATTTTCTCAAACATTTATCGTGATGCTGATAGACTTTTCAACAACTCTGAGTGCCACACTTCATTAAGAAAACAAGTCTCAGTATTTCTGTCCTATAAAGAAGAATGATGGTGACACTTTCTTTGTCATGATTCACTCACTGACTCATTCATGATCACTCATTTATTCATTTAGCAAATGTCTATTGAACATCTATACTGTGTTACGTATAGCAAGACCCAATATTAAAGGAGGAAGATGTCCTCACTTAGAATTAATATTTTATCATTAATATCTCAAAACACATACAAACACACAATATCCAAAGTGGGTGGTGTAAAACTGCCAGTACCACCAATGTTTGTTTCCAGGAGTTTAATTCAATAAATGCTATTTATGTGCAAAACCTTACATTGGGTACCATGTATGAACATTTCTTCTTTCGTTTCTTCAACAAAAATGTCCTGGGCCTCTACCATTTACCAATACTTTGCTGGTCATTGAAGTTACAGGAGTGAATAAGAAGCAGTTTCTCCTCTCAAAGTGTTTCCCCTTTATTTCAGGGGTGACACACATACAGAACTGAGTGTCAGGTGCCCCGATGGAGCCGGCATTCAAGACAGAGGGGAAACACACACGGAGAAAGCTTCTCAGATGCGCTTTGTAACCGTTGAGCCTTTTCTTTGTGAGCATCTCTGGATATTTTGTCATCCAGACCCACCAAGATGAATATGCAGGTTGTGTGCTGTTCAACCATAAGGGGCATAATTTGTATCATAGATTTTGCAGATGAGTATGTTTTAAATTAAAATTTTCTAAAAATATTAATAAAATGTTTAACAAAATCCATATAGTTCAACAATTTTCTGACAGAGGGAAATGAAGTATCTTGAGTGAGGGATGCTTCTAGTGTGCACAGAGATGCCATATGGACTAGGGGCTGTGAAGCAGTAGTCATTCCCGAGAAGCCAAGGTGGTGACGGGCATTCCAGGCAGAAGGACCAATTGTGTAAGGCAGGGACCAGCATGGCTCACTGGAGGGACTGTCGCTAGTTCTGTAAGATTGAATGGGAGGGGAGCCTGGCTGAAGTGGTGGGAAGGAGCCTAAAGAAGTAAGCACCAGCTTGATCACATTCTCTATACCTATCCTTCTACCTAGGCCTGTTGCTAACTTTCAGCATCGTACTTTAGTGTAATATATCTTTGCCTTCTCCTGCATGTAAACCAAATACTGGTCCTTCACAGTTTAACTTACCTATTATTTTAAGCAGGGAGTTTATGACTTTATTCTAATTTCTTGAGGCATATGTAAAAGTCAGTGAGGGATTTATCAATACCATTTAACTCAGTAAAGGAAACCTTTCTCCAATTATGTATCCTTAGTGCTTTTTCCCACCTTAGGACAATCTTTCTCAAGCCACGGATCTTGTGTCTGGTGGGAATCCCCAAAAGAATCTCCAGGATTCTACAGATCTGAGAGCCATTCTTAATGCAAATCTCGTCACCATGCAGCTTTTTCCACTCACACTGGTCAGTATTATCTCCGTCCCAGTCCCTCAGTCCATCCTTGCTTGACTAGGCTCTCTTTCCCCCTCTCTTACTAACATTGTCATCTTTTATTTCCATCGCATGACTGTAGGTAAAGCTTAGCTCAGGTGAAAATGCCACTATTCCTAAAATGAGCAGAACAGTGAGATCGAATATCTTCAGTAAAAGCTTTTTGTTAGGAGCCTGCTGGTGGGCACCCTGACCAGCATGCATTCCTTTTTGCCTTCTCCCACAGGTAAGCCAGTTGAAAAAGATTTTAATTGACACCTCTGATTGTAAGAACCTTGCCTAGGTTAAGAAAAAGAGGAATTTGTGGGAACGATATGGAGGAGCTAAAGAAGCAAAGGTAAGACTGAAAATTCATATGGAGAATAGTTCAGGACTCAGGGCAGCCCTGGGGTTCTGGGCAGCAGGAACTAACGGACAGTCTTGGCAGGGCACTGCCACTAGCAGTGAGCACTCCCCTGTCCTTGCTATGCTGGGCTGAGGATTCAAAACTCGGGAGAGCGTGTCTGATTGGCCCACTTTGGGTCAGGCACCTACTCGTTGGCTTGGGGAGAGGGGACATCTTAGTTGCCAGAACATTAAGACGGCCCTCAATGCAGCCAGGTGACTTCCCGCAAAGGAAAAAAAGGGGGGTGGATGCTAATGATCAGAGAAAACGATTGTCCACTACAACGTGTTTTCTCTCTTTTCCAAACTATGAAAATCCTACCTTCCTTTTTTTGGATGTTGGTAGAGGAGTTTTAATGTTTTAAGAGCCTCCTGGTATTTTAGGAGCTAAAAATGGTGAGAAACATATATAGTGGGAAAGATAAGTGTAACGGGCTGCTCTTTCCCCGTTTCAGATTGCCTCAGTCAGATATTATTTTCTAATTCCATTTTCTAATTATCCATCATGCACACTTGAAAATGTAAAAATAGAAGAAGAAGAATCTTTGGGGAGAGGAAGGATTTTTTTTAAGGAAATCTTTTTTTTTTTTTGGACACGTAGAATAATGGGATTTCTTCAATTTGCTCTATGCAAAGTAACAGAGATCTTAGTGTATCCCAGAGATGGATGAGACAGATGTAGCACTTAACTATTAACATTTGTGAGGTTCATTCCCACCAGCGAGATTTGTGAGCGGCTTCGGTGATATGCTATACAAAATCAGTTTAGTGCTTCCCTCGTTTGTCACTGTGCCGTGAAACTGGTAAAATATAGAGGAAACAGAAAATTGGGCACATCTGTGAATCTGGTTGTGTCCTGATTATAGCAACGCAATTCCACACATGTGCATGTCTTCACAGCAGAACAGGCTTCTATTTGACTCCAAACTCCCTCAATACTCAGCTGATGTTTTATAGCTCCCTTGGGTTAAGCTTGCCCTCCCTTTATAGAGCCAAAACAGTAACTTAGCTATAAGATCCACTGGCACCATTTCGGCACCTATTTTCTTAAATTATGGCACATGGGAATTTGGGGCATATATAAGTCAAACCCATCTACATATTTCTCCTATAATAATGCTTGGCATATTTATACTACCTTTTCGCAGAAAGCCCCAAACACTTACTAAACATTTCTTCATTTTTACATTAAAAAGAGTTTGGTAGCTCTTGTTAACTCCCATTTTACAGAAAAGTGAAAGTGGAAGTCTCGGAGCCCGTGAATGAATACATAACCTTAAGTATTAATCATCTCTTTCTCCCTCCTTAAAACCAAGTGAGAAGTGCTTGGAGCTGAAATAACGTCAGTAGTGACATTAATATTTTCTGCTGTAGCCTGTACTGGAAGTTCTCACACTTGGGTGTGCAGACTGCCTATCTCCAGCCCCAGAGATTTTGACCCTGAAAGTCTGGGGTGGGGCTCAGGCATCAGCATGTTTGACAAGCACCCTGCCACAGGTGATTCAGAGGACCAACCATTGAGAAACAGTGGTCTAGATGAAGTAATCAGCTTACAAGCTCATTAATAGAGAAGCAATATCAGAACTCTGAGCCAACTGCAAATCCCATTCTCAAGCAGGTCTCCCCTTCTTCCCCAACCACCTCCGACCTCATAAGGTTATTCCATTTTTCAGAAGTATTTCTTGAAAGCAGCTGCTATTATCACCAGAGGAGTCCCCAGAAGGATAAATCATCCCGAAAGAAAGAATGATAATGTAAAAATGAAAGCTCGAATCTAGTTTGGGGATCATTTATACAGTCAGTCAAAGGAACATGGCCTCAGTTTGTCCTGCCAGGACTTGGAGGGTCTGGAACCATCTTGGTCATTCAGAAGAAGCAGAAACAGTTTCCAGAAGCAGACTCCACATCTTTAAGGACTTTTCTAACATCCAGTACACTGCTTCTCACGTGGCAGATGAACCTCCTCAAACATGTGTGACCTGTCCCCACAGTTCCACTAAGGACTTTTATGACCCTGGTAATAATGTCAACTAACTTTTACCGTTTACTCTGTGCCAATAACTTGGTACTCAGTGTGGCATTTGATCTTCGTTTTATGAAATGAGGATCCTCGTTTTACATGGCGTCCATTTCACAGGTGTGGAAATTGAGATAGATTAAACAACTAGCCACATAGGCTAATAAGGCTGCTAAGTGATTAAGCCTCGATTTGAAACAAGTTTTGTTTGTCTCTGAGTCCCTGAACATAACCACTATCATGCTGCGTCTCTTGGAAGAAGGATGGTGAGTTACAAAGGCAAACTTATTCCCCTAGAAAAATCTTTGGGGTAAGAAAATAGGCTATGATAGACTTAAACCATGCTTTCAGGTAGAGGGCAGTGGGATTCTCATTTCTCAGAATTCCAACTATAGAAGGGGGCTGCAGTACCTTACATACCATGTATTATTCTCCAGGTAATTATACTGAGTAGAATACCTTTTGACTAATTGTATACATAATCAAATATTGTACAAATTGAAAAGCTTGAAAGTGCCCGCCGACTCCTTCCAACCCAGACCAAATGGAATCCTATGTACTAAACCATAGTTATAATTTTCCCCCTGGTTTCACTTGGATTTCCTTTAATAATGTTTGATTGTAATTAAAAATCAGTGTATATGTGGAATAGATGAAGAAACCAAAATTATTCTCTTTGTCTTGTAGAAAAGTGACAGTTATAAAAATGCTCAATATAATCAATTCACTTTTTCCCCCATTGAACTAGCATTTTATCAACCACAAATATGCTTCTCCACATAAGACAGTCACTGCAGTTCTGTGGTAAATGCAGCAGGACTGAAGTCATTGCCAAAGAAGCATCAAAGCTTTCAGAGCAGCTATTGATGTGCTCAGTTCATAACTCAAAGAAGGAGCAAATAGAAAGAAGCCAATGGCATGAATGGCTTTGGGCTATGCTTTCAAAATAGGTTTAATATAAAGGCTAAAGCAGCAGTAAGATATTCATATATAGAACAGATATCTGCCACTTAGCGACCTGAGTGGAATAAGGTTTCAGAACCTCTCAATGTTCAGGCACTGCTGATCCTAGTAACAATAGGATTGAAAACAATAATAGATCCTAATAGCTAATTCTGTCCTAATGGCATCTAAATGGGAAGTCCAGACATTTTAGTGATCTATTATCTTTTAATCCTATTGTTAAGAGGATTAATAGTGCTGCAACATTGATAGGTTCTGGAATCTCACTTCATCTTTCAGGCCAAAGTGACTGATAACCATCCAGAGACTCATCCAGGACAGATAGGAGAACTCTGGTCTGCTCTTGGGTAAACTTCCTTATTGGTCTGGTAAATCACAGCCCTAGGTTTGGGGGACATGAGCGGCAGTGATACTGTTTGAGAAATTCTACTCTCCCCACAGCTCCTTGGAAATCTCTGATGTCACTGGTCTGCAGTCACTCTGTCCTCTTTTCCTACATGGCCTGATGTGGCCGCATTACGGTTATGTTAGAAACGTGGTTGGAATGAATGCCTGCCACCTCGTTCACAACCTTTCATGACGGCCATCTCTGTAACGGGTAAGAATCACCTCTTTATTTCGGAAGGCAGTATGCTATGAGGGGGACAGTGTAGGGCTGGGAGACATGTAAAATCTAGTCTAAGTGCTGTCATTTAGTAGCTCTGTGGCATTGAGCAAGTTATTTAATCTTTCTCAGTCTCATTTTTCTCATCAGAAAGTTGAGATAAAACTCAACTGTGTAGGGTCACCGTAAGGAATAGAGATACTAGAGTGAAGTAAATAAAAGGTGGCTGGTGTCATTGTTGGGATGACAATGGTAAAGGAGAACAGTTAGTGATACAGAGTCTAGTCCTCCCTTTTTTATTTTTTATTTATTTTTATTTATTTATTTATTTTTTGCGGTACGCGGGCCTCTCACTGCTGTGGCCTCTCCCGTTGCGGAGCACAGGCTCCGGACGCGCAGGCTCGGCGGCTATGGCTCACGGGCCCAGCTGCTCCGCGGCATGTGGGATCTTCCCGGACCGGGGCACGAACCCGCGTCCCCCAACTGGCAGGCGGACTCTCAACCACTGCGCCACCAGGGAAGCCCAGTGGCAGTCTTTATGTATGGATCTTTCAAATGCCAAATTCCTCTTAGAAGTAGCGTAGATATTCTTCAGTGTTCGTCTTGTTGGAACTAGGGCAGATATTCTCCAGGGTCTGTAGTTTGTCTTGTTGGAACACCCTTTTCCCTGAGGTCTTAGGCATCGAGGCTAGAAACCAACCTACATCTGAATGGAGGGCTCCTGTATCCCACCTATTGTCTAAAATGCATTGCAGAAGGTCCCTCATCCTCTTTCCATTCCCACGATTTTCCTCCCTGTTTGAATGAAATTTTGCGATGCATTTTCTCTAACTACTCTGGCAGTCAGGGTTGCAAGTACACAAAGTTGATTGTACATTTGAAAAAAGATCTGGCTGTTTGGGTGAAAACAGGAAGAGATAATTTTGTAGATAATGTATTTTTACATTCTCTCATTTAAAAGTATGAATTTTGTTTCATCATTTACGGAAAATTTTTCACTTTTGAGCACAAATTATACAACTAAAAGAACTGGCGATGATGGACAAAACTCACATACCTGAATATTTTCTTATAACCTTAAAACCTGTCCTCAACTGGTAAGAGCATCTTCATCAAATAAATGCATGAAAATTACAATTTTCTAAAAGAAGTCCAACCACATATGGAAAATAATAAAAATCTGGAAGAAGATGATTTTTATGACACCGTGGCCTGTTGCTATGGAAAATATGATAAGGCAAGCTGAACAATATTATGCTAATAGAAAAATGAGGTAGAATAGGGGTGGGAATTGGAAAAAGAGAAGT
The DNA here is from genome assembly GCA_004363435.1 of Platanista minor. Taxonomy (NCBI): domain Eukaryota; kingdom Metazoa; phylum Chordata; class Mammalia; order Artiodactyla; family Platanistidae; genus Platanista; species Platanista minor. The sequence goes on from RJWK010038052.1 coordinate 8,383, forward strand.
CCTGTATTACTGCACAAATACCTTCCATAATCAGAAATTGTAGCAGAGAAAAAAAAGTATGATATGGAAGTGAAAGGTAAATAGATTTCTGTCTGATCGGCTTGAAAATTATCCTCACCACCAGAAGGGTGTCTTCAAACTTGAAATATAAAGATGATTACTTTTTACTCGAGTGTACATTTTTTATACAACACTTTGAACTCCTCAGTCTCCACCATATGTAGAACTCAATTTCCGTTTTGTAAAAAAATTGCTGACATCTGTTTAAACCCTAATATCTCCACAACCATGTAGAATGTTAACTCAAGCTTGGTGTCATGTTAAATCATTTTAACTTTAAAATAATATTAAACTTATGGTTCTGTTTCAACTTTGCCATGATACTAGTATTTAACCCTTCACATATTCTAAACTGCTCACCAAAGAAAAAATCTTGAATGGAAAAAATGAAGTCAAATGTGAACCCCTCAGTTTTACAGGATACTGGAGAGATTTGTCTAAAACCTACCAAGAATTTGTAGTCTTGGAATAAGATGACAGACTGTTGGAAGGCCAATGACTTGACTAAAACATGGAACAGTCTGACTTAAAGAGATCTTGTCCTAATGACCATGGCAGTTGATCCTGTGCTTGGGCCAACCCATGTCAAAATTGTGAAGTAGTAAAAATAATGTGGATTTATAAAGTGTTGACAAATTTAAAGCCCTTCTACATTCATGATCTAATTAAAATTTCAGAACTGCACTGGTTCATATAGTGGCAAGTTACGTCCCAGGTTTCTCTCCCACCCTCACCTGCAAGACTGAGGTTTTTATTCTGCCAGCTATTAGGACTATTGCCTGCCAGTGGCTCACAGTAAGTCATGCCCCAGGAATTGCCCTTTGTTGAAGGGAGCTGCCTCACAGAAGTCTACATTTCCACTCCAAGGACTGCCCATATCCAAAAACAACATGGTCAATAAAGGAGCAACAAAGGCTACTCCCCCTCACCTCAGTTCAAACAACTCTGAAAGGCCATTCCAGACCAGAGGTCACCCAGGGTATCAGCTGGGGCCTCTGTTGCAACTTCATTGCAGTTCAATTTTTCCCTCTGCTAGATCCTATTCTCTCTCTCCCCCATACCAATTGTTGCAAGAATACATCCAGTGGAATCCCTGAATGCAAATCTCCATCTCAGAGTCTGCTTCCTTGGGAACTCAACTTAAGACCTTGGTGCCAGTCCCAGAAAGTCATATCTAAAATGGGATTTATGAACTAGGTCATCTGCCAGCTGGCAGGTGCAACATCTCAGAGATTCAGGAAAAGAAGTAATTATAAAGACAGTGGAATTAGGTTGCTTTTGCGGAGTGTACTCAATACAATGGAGAAAGATAGTGAAAAGGTTAGGGTGATTAATCACCAATTTAAGGCAAACTGTAAGTTCAGAGGGCTTTCTCAGAAGCATATGAAAGAACAATCAGCTCCTGCAGCCAGAGAGCAGAAAATGCTGAGGATCAGTCCCCAGACTTTAATTACAAGGGTAGCTGAGCACCAGAGAACTTTGAATTGTCAGCCCTACAGCAAGTCAGCTATGCCACAGTCAGAGCCCTGGCTAGGAAGGGATGGACCCTGTGACCTGAGATGGGGATAGCTGGGTGTGTGCACTAAAGAACTTTGATCCCCTGGAGCCTTGGCACAATGCAGAAACAAACCAAAAAAAGCCCACTCTTTCCTACTAAAGCACTCCCCCTTGTTTGAACATGGTGCAGAGTCCTCTGCCTTGTAAGAAAACCCTTAGGTTTTACTCCCAACTCCACTCTTGTCTGCTAACCAATAATTAGGAGCACACCATAACATAACCTGACCAAGGCTATGCTGGACCTGCTAAGGGTGGAAAGAGACTAGGCACTGAAGGGGCTGTAGGACACAGGCAACATGGACCAATATTGGTCGTTTTCATCTCTGTAATTCCAGGCTTTGGGGATCCAGAGACCCTGGTTCCCAGAAGGGAAATGCCTCCAATGGGATTTACAGCAAGAGTTCCTTTAACCTCTAAGTTACAGCTGCTACCTTGTCACTTTAGGCTACGTATGTCAAAGGCAAAGAAGGAAGTCACTGTCTGACAGGTATAATTTAATCATCAGTAGAAATGGAGAAGCTGCTACACAATAGGGAAGAATTCATATGGGACCCAGGTGATCCATTGGGTCATCTCATCTCTTGATACTCAGTTCCCCAATTTTGACTATAAATGGTCACGTGCAGCAGCCATAGCCAGAGAAGGGCATAGGATCCAGGAGCTCAGACCCACTCAGGAAGGAGTGTCTGGGTCACTTTACCATGTAAGCCACTTAGACCGGCAGAGATGCTAGGGGTGAAGAGAATCTAGAACATGTAGTAGGATAGGGAGATGAGACGAGTGTCAGTTGCAGCCTCAGGACCAGTTGCAGTGGGGGGTGGCTGTATTTCATCCAGTAACCCTCCCATTGTCAGTTTTCCCAGGAAGAGAGACAAACCAGAATCACGGAGGAGCTGTTCCCAGGTGGTGTGTACTTACATATGAAGCAAGTGTGAAGTATGTGCATCCGAGTGGCACGGGGGTGCATGCAGTGGGTGTTGTGCACTGCCGAACCCCTCCCCTCAGGAGGCCTCTTATTCTCCCAGCTGCTTACATTAGTGCTGGGGATGGCTTCAGCTGACTCCTCCCCAGGCTTGCTCTCAGATGGAGGGAGCTGCGGTCTCTTCCAGGGCTGTGTCCCCTCCATGGGAGGGGACCGGTCTGTATCCAGTGACTGCTTAGTGTCGGCGTATAGACATCTGCCCCTTTGTCTCAGTGCAGGACAGTTTTGAAGAGCTCTGCTCATCAGGAGATCCCTGCAGGGTCACCTGAGTCTGCTGTTGAAACTTCATCACACGTTACCTTCTCCCACTGCCCAGTCCTGCCTCCTTCCTGCTCTTGTTCCTGAGGGCTGTCCCCACGGAACATAAATCTCAGAGTCTGTCTCCTTGGGGATTCATCTCTACCAGCAGCAGTTTTGGTTTCAGCAAAGGACACGGGAAAATTGATGTTTGTGAAGACCTGGAAAGCTTGGAAGCAGGCAAAATAGGAGTCTTTCTATGGTGTTAGGGAGTGTTCTAGTCTCATACTTTTACATGTACCTATACAGTTTTCCCAGCACCACTTATTGAAGAGGCTGTCCTTTCTCCACTGTACATTCCTGCCTCCTTTATCAAAGATAAGGTGACCATATGTGTGTGGGTTTATCTCTGGGCTTTCTATCCTGTTCCATTGATCTATATTTCTGTGTTTGTGCCAATACCATACTGTCTTCATTACTGTAGCTCTGTAGTACAGTCTGAAGTCAGGGAGCCTGATTCCTCCAGCTCCGTTTTTTGTTCTCAAGATTGCTTTGGCTATTCGGTGTCTTTTGTGTTTCCATACAAATTGTGAAATTTTTTGTTCTAGTTCTATCAAAAATGCCAGTGGTAGTTTGATAGGGATTGCATTGAATCTGTAGATTGCTTTGGGTAGTATAGTCATTTTCACAATGTTGATTCTTCTAATCCAAGAACATGGTATATCTCTCCATCTGTTTGTATCATCTTTAATTTCTTTCATCAATGTCTTATAGTTTTCTGCATACAGGTCTTTTGTTTCCTTAGGTAGGTTTATTCCTAGGTATTTTGTTATTTTTGTTGCAGTGGTAAATGGGAGTATTTTATTAATTTCACTTTCTGATTTTTCATCATTAGAGTATAAGAATGCCAGAGATTTCTGTGCATTAATTTTGTATCCTGCTACTTTACCAAATTCATTGATTAGCTCTAGTAGTTTTCTGGTAGCATCTTTAGGATTCTCTATGTATAGTATCATGTCATCTGCAAACAGTGACAGCTTTACTTCTTCTTTTCCCATTTGGATTCCTTTTATTTCTTTTTCTTCTCTGATTGCTGTGGCTAGAACTTCCAAAACTATATTGAATAATAGTCGTGAGAGTGGGCAACCTTGTCTTGTTCCTGATCTTAGTGGAAATGGTTTCAGTTTTTCACCATTGAGGACAATGTTGGCTGTGGGTTTGTCATATATGGCCTTTATTACACTGAGGAAAGTTCCCTCTATCCCTACTTTCTGGACGGTTTTTATCATAAATGGGTGTTGAATTTTGTCAAAAGCTTCCTCTGCATTGATTGAGATGATCATATGGTTTTTCGCCTTCAATTTTTTAATATGGTGTATCACGTTGATTGCTTTGCGTATATTGAAGAATCCTTGCATTCCTGAAATAAACCCCACTTAATCATGGTGTATGATCCTTTTAATGTGCTGTTGGATTCTGTTTGCTAGTATTTTGTTGAGGATTTTTACATCTATGTTCATCAGTGATATTGGCCAGGAGTTTTCTTTCTTTGTGACGTCTTTGCCTGGTTTTGGTATCAGGGTGATGGTGGCCTCGTAGAATGAGTTTGGGAGTGTTCCTCCCTCTGCTATATTTTGGAAGAGTTTGAGAAGGATATGTATTAGCTCTTCTCTAAATGTTTGATAGAATTTGCCTGTGAAGCCATCTGGTCCTGGGCTTTTGTATGTTGGAAGATTTTTAATCACAGTTTCAGTTTCAGTGCTTGTGATTGGTCTGTTCATATTTTCTGTTTCTTCCTGGTTCATACTCGGCAGGCTGTGCATTTCTAAGAGTTTGTTCATTTCTTCCAGGTTGTCCATTTTGTTGGCATAGAGTTGCTTGCAGTAATCTCTCATGATCCTTTGTATTTCTGCAGTGTCAGTTGTTACTTCTCCTTTTTCATTTCGAATTCTATTGATTTGAGTCTTCTCCCTTTTTTTCTTGATGAGTCTGGCTAATGGTTTATCAATTTTGTTTATCTTCTCAAAGAACCAGCTTTTAGTTTTATTGATCTTTGCCATTGTTTTCTTCATTTCTTTTTCATTTATTTCTGATCTGATCCTTATGATTGCTTTCCTTCTGCTAACTTTGGGGTTTTCTTGTTCTTCTTTCTCTAATTGCTGTAGGTGTAAGGTTAGGTTGTTTATTTGAGATGTTTCTTGTTTCTTGAGGTAGGATTGTATTGCTATAAACTTCCCTCTTAGAACTGCTTTTGCTGCATCTCATAGGTTTTGGGTCATCGTGTTTTCATTGTCATTTGTTTCTAGGTATTTTTTTATTTCCTCTTTGATTTCTTCAGTGATCTCTTGGTTATTAAGTAGTGTATTGTTTAGCCTCCATGTGTTTGTGTTTTTTACAGATTTTTTCCTGTAATTGATGTCTAGTCTCATAACATTGTGGTCAGAAAAGATACTTGATATGATTTCAGTTTTCTTAAATTTACCAAGGCATGATTTGTGACCCAAGATATGATCTGTCCTGGAGAATGTTCCATGAGCACCTGAGAAGAAAGTGTATTCTGTTGTTTTTGGATGGAATGTCCTATAAATATCAATTAAGTCCATCTTGTTTAAGGTATCATTTAAAACTTGTGTTTCCTTATTTATTTTCATTTTGAATGATCTGTCCATTGATGAAAGTGGGGTGTCAAAGTCCCCTACTATGATTGTGTTCTGTTGATTTCCCCTTTTATGGCTGTTAGCATTTGCCTTATGTATTGAGGTGCTCCTATGCTGGGTGCATAAATATTTACAATTGTTATATCTTCTTCTTGGTTTGATCCCTTGATCATTATGTAGTGTCCTTCTTTGTCTCTCGTAATAGTCTTTGTTTTAAAGTCTGTTTTGTCTGACAGGAGAACTGCTACTCCAGCTTTCTTTTGATTTCCATTTGCATGGAATATCTTTTTCCATCCCCTCACTTTCAGTCTGTATGTGTCCCTGGTCTGACGTGGGTCTCTTGTAGACAGCACATATACAGGTCTTGTTTTTGTATCCATTCAGCCAGTCTGTGTCTTTTGGTGGGAGCATTTAATCCATTTACATTTAAGGTAATTATCGATATGTATGTTCCTATTACTGTTTTCTTAATTGTTTTGGCTTTGTTATTGTAGGTCTTTTCCTTCTCTTGTGTTTCCTGCCTAGAGAAGTTCCTTTAGCATTTGTTGTAGAGCTGATTTGGTGATGCTGAATTCTCTTAGCTTTTGCTTGTCTTTAAAGGTTTTAATTTCTCCATCGAATCTGAATGTGATCCTTGCTGGGTAGAGTAATCTTGGTTGTAGGTTTTTCCCCTTCATCACTTTAAATATGTCCTGCCCCTCCCTTCTGGCTTGCAGAGTTTCTGCTGAAAGATCAACTGTTAACCTTAATGTTATTCTCTTGTATGTTATTTGTTGTTTTTCCCTTGCTGCTTTTAATATTTTTTCCGTGTATTCAATTTTTGATCATTTAATTAATATATGTCTTGGCATGTTTCTCATTGGATTTATCGTGCATGGGACTCTCTGTGCTTCCTGGACTTGACTGACTATTTCCTTTCCCATATTAGGGAAGTTTTCAACTATAATCTCTTCAAATATTTTCTCAGTCCCTTTCTTTTTCTCTTCTTCTCTGGGACCCCTATAATTTGAATGTTGGTGCATTTAATATTGTCCCAGGGGTCTCTGAGTTTGTCCTCAATTCTTTTCATTTTTTTTTTCTTTATTCGGCTCCACAGTAGTTATTTCCACTACTTTATCTTCCAGGTCACTTATCCGTTCTTCCGCCTCATTTATTCTGCTATTGATCCCTTCTAGAGAATTTTTAATTTCATTTATTGTATTGTTCATCACTGTTTGTTTGCTCTTTAGTTCTTCTAGTTCCTTGTTAAACGTTTCTTGTATTTTCTCCATTCTATATCCAAGATTTTGGATCATGTTTACTATCATTATTCTGAATTCTTTTTCAGGTAGACTGCTATTTCCTCTTCGTTTGTTAGGTCTGGTGGGTTTTTACCTTGCTCCTTCATGTGCTGTGTGTTTCTCTGTCTTCTCATTTTGCTTAACTTACTGTGTTTGGGGTCTCCTTTTGCAGGCTGTAGTTTCGTGATTCCTGTTGTTTTTGGTGTCTGCCCCCAGTGGCTAAGGTTGGTTCAGTGGGTTTTGTAGGCTTCCTGGTGGAGGGGACTAGTGCCTGTTCAGGTGGATAAGGCTGGATCTTGTCTTTTTGGTGGGCAGGTCCACGTCTGGTGGTGTGTTTTTGGGTGTCTGTGGCCTTATTGTGATTTTAGGCAGCCTCTGTGCTAATGGATGGAGTTGTGTTCCTGTTTTGCTAGTTGTTTGGCATAGGGTGTACAGCACTTTAGCTTACTTGTCATTGAGTGGAGCTGGGTCTTGGTGTTGAGATGGAGATCTCTGGGCGATTTTCGCCATTTGATATTACATTGGAGCTGGGAGGTCTCTTGTGGACCAAAGTCCTGAACTTGGCTCTCCCACCTCAGAGGCATAGCCCTTACGCCTGGCTGGAGCACCAAGAGCCTGTCATCCACATGGCTCAGAATAAAAGGGAGGAAAAAAAAAAAAGAAAGAAGGAAAGACAAGATAAAATCAAATCAAATAAAAAGTTATTCAAATAAAAATAATTATTAAAAAAAATTTTAAGTAATAAAAACAAAGAAAGAAGAGAGCAACCAAACCAAAAAACAAATCCACCAATGATAACAAGTGCTGAAAAAACTATACTAAAACAGAAAAAAGAAAAAAGAAAAAAACACAGACAGACAGAACCCTAGGACAAATGCTAAAGGCAAAGCTATACAGACAAAATCTCACACAGAAGCATACACATACACACTCACAAAAATAGAAAAAGGGAAAAAATATATATATATCGTTGCTCTCAAAGTCCAGCTCCTCAATTTGGGATGATTCGTTGTCTGTTCAGGTATTCCACAGATGCAGGGTACATCAAGTTGATTGTGGAGCTTTAATCCATTGCTCCTGAAGCTGCTGGGAGAGATTTCCCTTTCTCTTTTTTGTTCGCACATCTCCCGGGGCTCAGCTTTGGATTTGGCCCCGCCTCTGCGTGTAGGTCGCCTGAGGGTGTCTGTTCTTCGCTCAGACAGGGCGGGGTTAAAGGAGCCGCTGATTCGGGGGCTCTGGCTCACTCAGGCCAGGGGAGGGAGGGGCACGGATATGGGGCGAGCCTGCAGCAGCAGAGGCCAGCATTACGTTGCACCAGCCTGAGGCGTGCCGTGCGTTCTCCCAGGGAAGTTGTCCCTGGATGACAGGACCCTGGCAGTGGCGGGCTGCACAGGCTCCCGAGAGGGGAGGTGTGGATAGTGACCTGTGCTCGCATACAGGCTTCTTGGTGGTGGCAACATCAGCCCTAGCGTCTCAGGCCCATCTCTGGGGTCCGCGCTGTTAGCCGCGGCTCGCGCCCGTCTGTGGAGCTCCTTTAAGCCGCTCTCTGAATCCCCTCTCCTCGCGCACCAGGAAACAAAGAGGGAAGAAAAAATCTCTTGCCTCTTTGGCAGCTCCAGACTTTTCCCCGGACTCCCTCCCGGCCAGCCCTGGTGCACTAACCCCTTCAGGCTATGTTCACACCGCCAGTCCTCTCCCTGCGATCCGAGCCTCAGCTCCCAGCCCCACCCGCCCCGGCGGGTGAGCAGACAAGCCTCTCGGCCTGGTGAGTGCTGGTCGGCTCCGATCCTCTGTGCTGGAATCTCTCCGCTTTGCCCTCCGCACCCCTGTTGCTGTGCTCTCCTCCGCCGCTCGGAAGCTTCCCCCTCCACCACCCGCTGTCTCCGCCCACAAAGGGTCTTCCTAGTGTGTGGAAACCTTTTCTCTTTCACAGCTCCCTCCCACTGGTGCAGGTCCCGTCCCTATTCTTTTGTCTATGTTTTTTCTGTTTTCTTTTGCCCTACCCAGGTACGTGGGGAGTTTCTTGCCTTTTGGGAGATCTGAGGTCTTCTGCCAGCATTCAGTAGGTGTTCTGTAGGAGTTGTTCCACATGTAGATGTATTTCTGATGTATTTGTGGGGAGGAAGGTGATCTCCACATCTTACCCTTCTGCCATCTTGAAGCTCCTCCCCCCAAGTTCTTGAATAAACGGGGTTCTCTAATATTCTACCAAGCTCAATGTTCACTATGATCCAGCTTTCTCTTTTTAAGTAGACTTTCACCCACTATACATTCTATATTTTTCTTTGCTCAGTTTCATCCCTCTTCTCTTTTTTATACCCAATTGGCTTTCCCATAAAACTTTGCTACCATTCTAGTGAATGATTAGAATATGCTGGTCTAAAGGTCTGAGCTAAAGAAGTACTTACAAAGATTTTCTTGAACTTGAGCCAAAAATCTATGAAATATTAAGCTCGCTTAATCATATAAGTATGTTGAAAAGATTAGAAGAGAATTTTTATCCTACAATGACAAACTAAGAGTTTGACCAAATATAGATACACACACACACATACACACACACACACACACACACCACCTCCTAGGAGTTCTAGCACTTAAAAGGCAGAAAATGTGTTAACTCAATGCAATGTATCTTTAAGGGCAATACTGCAAAGTAATAGACAAACAAGTCAGATTTTAAACTAAAAGTCTCTGAGGATCCCAGATCTGTAAAGTCTTTGGGGTCAGTGTTGTGGACATATCCACTCTCTTGTTGGTTGCAGACATACTCAGATGAGTGAAAAGTGGAGATTCCCTGTAAATGGAATAATTGGAAATTCCTATAGTGAATCTCCAATTCACTGTAAGTGGTGATTCCCTATAGTGATTAATGCTCCGAAATTAACTTATTTTAGTGGGCATAGTGAGAAGAGGCTGAAGTGTGAGTGGGGAGGTGAAACACACTTTTTACCTCCCAAATTAGAACTCTATGACTGTCACATTGTCTTAATTATTGAAGTGACCCTGTGGGGTGGTAAGAGCTCTTCAGTGGACCTGCAGTGAGGCCTCAGATCCACCTTCACGTTTCCTGCGGTGTAGGTAAGAGAGTGTCCTTTGGGCTATGGCTCCACCTCACCTCCCAAAAATGGAGCAAGTCCTGGAACTTACAGTTAGCTCTGGTGTAGCATGAACCCATACTTATCGGGCCCTCAGCTACATCAGGAAAAATGCTTTTTTCACCTTAGATATGACTTCCTCATGTGCCTCAGTTAGTTTGGGATGCTCTAACAAAGTACCACAGACTGGATGGCTTAAACAACAGAAATATATTTTCTCATGGTTTTGGAGGCTAGAAGTCTGAGATCAATGTATCGGCAGGCTTGGTGTCTTTTGAGGCCTCTCTCCTTGGCTTGCGGATGGCCGTCTTCTCCCTGTGTGTTCACATGGTCTTCCCTTCCATGTGTCTGTGTCCTAATCTCCTTTTCTCATATTGGACATCATATTGGATTAGGACCCACCCTAATGATCTCACTTTTACTTAATTACCTCTGTGAAGACCCTGTCTCCAAATGCAGTCATATTCTGAGGTGCTGGAGGTTAGGACTTCAACACATGAATTCAACAATTCAGCCCATAATGCACCTATTCTATGCTATTGCTTTTTGGGGGGCTTTTAAGTCCCAAGAACTTCTATGAGAAGTTCACTAATGAAAAGATCTGGGTCCAGCTCACCATGAGGGTCTAATTGTCACCTTGTCGTAGCTTTTCTTCACAGTCTGATGGCTGTTTTGTAAACAGAAGCTGTTCTTTGCAACTGAAGTCTGTATCCTCAGCATAGGATGATAGATTTCAAAACTATTTTTACAAATAAGAACTTACTCATTATTCAACAACTGTTATTGACTATACATCAAGGAATAAAATAGATGCATTCCTTCCCTTATGAAATTTTTTTATATTTTATTTTTATAGTGAAGTATAGTTGATTTACAATGCTGTGCCAATCTCTGCTGTGCAGCAAAGTGACTCAGTTCTATACATACAGACATTCTTTTTTTTAATACTCTTTTCCATTATGGTTTATCACAGGACATTATGGTTTATCACAGGAATGAATCTTATAGTCTAACAGGAGAGACAGATACTAAGGAAGTAAGACATAAATGCATATTTAATTATAAACTGTGATAAATACCATCTAGGAAAATAGCAGCCTTGCCATAGCTTCTCTTCCCATTGTGCTGGGCATATTGTGAGAGAGACTAACAGGATGGGGGACCGACTTTACCTAGGTCAGGAAAAGGCACTGAGATCTGAAGGATCCACAGGAAGTAGCCAAGTGATGAGTGGAAGGGAGAACACTGCAGACTGAGAAACGCCATGGAGAAAATCACCGAGGTCAGGAGGAAGAACAGAAGTATAGTAATCTGTGGCAGAACTGAGGTGAACAAGGGGGCAAGAGGCTCAGGATGAGGCTGGAGGTGCAGGCAGCAGCTTGGAAAACATGGGGAGGAGTGGAGTTTCATCGTAAGTGCCTTGGAATCTTTAAGCGTAGGGTAACATAGCCTGCCTGGTGTTTTAAGAAGATCATTCCAGGTACCATGCAGAAAATGGATTACAGGGCACAGATGTGAAAGTCTAGAGAACAATTAGAAAGATTTGGGGAGAATATAAGCAAGAGGTGATCATAACTCACACAGGCAGTAAGAATGGAAGGAAGTAGATGGATATGAGACATAGTTTGGAGCTAGGAAGGACAGGGCTGGGTAACTTTTGAGTAACTGTGAATGTGTAAGGTTGGGGTCCTGATGGAAAGGAGAGGACTCAGGAATGACACCTGGTGTGAGCAGCTCAGTGGGGCGGGGTACTCCAGGCTGTACCGGAGAAGACAACTCAGGAAACAAGTGGGTTCCAAAAGTGGAATTGTGACAGTACAGACACAAATGATCCTGTCACAGAAAAGAGAGACACCTTGGAAACCAACTTGATTGAACAAAGAAGGCTTTGATGGCCTCAGATTTCAAAGAGAAGGATAAAAAAGATAAAAATAGAATATTTGACCTCTTGAAAGCGGTGATATGAGTCTTGGCATACGTTGACAATATACGAACACTGTCAATATTGAACACAAATTCCCTCAGATTCCCTGCTCAGTTTCTGTGTGCCTTTGCTTCTACCAGGTGGTACCTGCAACTATCTTCAGAAGATTGCCCTTGAACTACTGGGCATGCATACACACACACACACACACACACACACACACACACACACACACACACATTCCCAAGCAGAGAGCCAGAGGGACCTAGCAGTTTATACCCCCCGCACACTCACCTTCTACCCCTCTCCCTGCCCTGTAGCCCCCTAACCAGTGATTGGCTGGCACAGGATTACGAAAGCCCAGTTCCCTTGCTTCAGTTGGGGACAAACACTGCAAGGTCAGGCTGAGGCTGGGCCTCTGCTTGAATTATATCCTTGCTTGGTTTCTTTCCCTTTGCTGTCTTTCTTCCTCCCCTCCCTCACGGGATTTGCCTGGGTTTACTTCATTAAGAAATCCCTTGCATAAACAAACACATGAAAGAATGCTCAAAATCATTAATCATTAGAGAAATGCAGATCAAAACTACAATGAGATATCATCTCACACCAGTCAGAATGGCCATCATCAAAAAATCTAGAAACAATAAATGCTGGAGAGGCTGTGGAGAAAAGGGAACACTCTTGCACTGCTGGTGGGAATGTGAATTGGTACAGCCACGATGGAGAACAGTATGGAGGTTCCTTAAAAAACTACAAATAGAACTACCATATGACCCAGCAATCCCACTACTGGGCATATACCCTGAGA
>RJWK010038053.1:0-20988 GCA_004363435.1 Platanista minor
TGTGTGACATAAAGAGAAACTACAAATGCCGTCCAGGTGCATGCCCCCCAACCAGCAGCATCAGTATCGCCCAGGGAGTTATTAGAAATGCAGATTCTCAGGCTCCATCCCAGTCCCGCTGAATCGGAACCTCTGGAAGTGGAGCCCCAAAATCTATGGTTTAACAAGCCCTCCCGCTGATTCTAATGTACTGTGAAGTCTGAGAAGCCTGCTCAGCTGGCAGTTTCCTGGTTACCATCTCCTGCACATCCCAGGCCCGAGCAGCAGGTGGCAGCAAAGCCTGTAAGGATGTTGTAACGCCTGCGAGAAGCTGCGTGCTTGCGATGAATCAGTTGGTAACCGAGCTGGGTGCCCGAGTGTTTTTACACTAGATCACAGTTAATAATGCCAACTTTCTAATTTCAGGAAAGTCAGAGGGGAAATTGTTCATAGTCATCCTAAGGTTCCTTCTTAGTCATATAGTGTCTCCGGGGCTTTGAAATTGTTCAGTTCTAACGTCTGTTACAAAGGCGTCTTCTCCAACAGAGAATTTAGTGAGTAATCCGGTTTGGACTATTCTCCTAAAATACTTCTCACCCTATAAACTCCCAAAGCCATGAGAATAAATCATTTCTGCTGTCCCCAGGCAACTTTGGGCCAAGTATCCGACCCATCGCCCGCCTTAATGGACCCTTGGCCCCTCCTCTACACGTGTACCAGATCTAGTGAATGAATGATGAACATCTCACGTTTCCCAGGATCTTTTGTCCAGCAGGTAAAACTAAATTTGTTCAGTAATCTTTTTTAAGGGTAAGAGCGAGCAGGTTACAGTTCAGGTAATTTCCCATTTGTGCCACATGGGGGCGCCCGCCACACTGCCATGGGCATTCATGGTCTAGGTGAAGGCATTGAAGCAGAAGGTTGGGTGACCTGCTAGGCAGTGAAGGACGCGGGGGGGAGGGAACAGTTACTTTTCTTCAAGAAAGTAGCTGAGTGATGTGGCTTCACTTAGACCTCAGCCCTGCACTCTAGAGCTGGGTTTCTCAGAGGGTGATCCCCTGTCCAGCAGCATCAGCATTACCTGGGAAGAAGTTAGAAAAGCAGATTCTTGGCCCCATCCCAGACCAGCGGCATCAGACGCTCTGGAGGCGGGGCAGTGATCTCTTTTAGTAAGTGGCTCCACCCCCTCCCTCCAGGTGATTGCGCGGCAGGCTCTAACTTGAGCACCACTGCTCTCTAGTCTGGAGCATCTCCCTAGTTACTGGCTGGGACACAAAAGCACGTTGCTAGCTGATCTCATCACACTTCTGCCAGGAGGTGAAATCTAGGAGCCCACCTTCTTGATGCCCAACGTCTTCTTCAGATCACTTACCTGAGAACACCTGAGGATACCGAGGTCAGTCACTCTGCACGAACCTGTGGAATCCCTGGGCTCTGAGGGATACAAAAGAGCGTTAAGTAGGGTTTCTGCCCTCACGGAGCTTCCACTCTGCTGCAGGAGATGGGTCTGCCACTGGGAACCAGAGACCGAGAGGGGCCTGAAGGCTACAGGGGGAGGCAGCGTGGGAGGGCACACCTGCCAAGTTCCCTTCTCTGTCCCTGGCCTTCCGTTCTCTCCCGCTGCTGCTGCAGCCCACCCTTCTCTCCTTCCTGCTCAACCGCCTGCCCTAGGGTTGCCCTGTTTTTCTCTTCCTTCAACCCCAACCTCACACATCTCTTGTCCTATTTCTCCCACTCCATTCTGGTTTTGTTTTAAATCACAAAAGTCCAGGGATAGGTCCATCAGGGACGGGGACCTCAAGGGGCAGGGGGAAAGGAAAGAACCGAGTGGACAAGGGCAGATTTCCATGTGGGGTAGATCCCGAGAAGCCCTGACTGCACTGGAATCGTGATTGCTCTTGCCCCAAGCGCTGTGCAAGCCTGGGGGAGGGAGAGCACTCCAGGATGCAGAGCATGGGAGAAGCTTGGGGCGGGGTGTGGCTGGACCTGAGCTTAGCTTTGGCAGGGGCTTCGGGTGAGCAGAAGGGAGGGAGGGAGGGCCCGTGCCAGCCCAGTACCAGGAGGATCTGGGGTGTGATGGGGAGTCCTGGGAAGTGAGGCTGGATGGGTCCCCAGATTGAGGAGGTGACAGTTAAAGTTTGAGTTTGATGATGGAAGTACTAGGGAGATATACTAGATTCTTGAGCAAAGGAGAACCGTGCATAAGAATAAATTGTTATTGAGAAGGCATCACCTATGACAGGGGTCATAAACTCAAATGCCTATTTTGTGAAGCGGGCCAGGTAAGAAGCACTAGGGCGTGGGGAGGTGGGGTGCTGGGGGAGCTGGAGAGCTGGTGTTTGCTCTTAATAAATGAGCAGTTATTACACAAATCCGGACAGTTATCACCATGGCAGGGTAGAAGCCCAGAGCTGCCAACTGTTCCTGCTTCTCAAGAGAAGTCAGAACTCTGGAGTTTTTGCTTAACGTGAAGTTTCTTAATTTTTAGATATGGCAGCTAATTACAAACTTGAAAGTCTGGGCCTCTGGTTGGCCAATTCTCACCTATATATTTTTTCTCACTTGGGGGTTTGTACCATAGTCTCAAAATACTATCTCATTTCTTCCTAGTTTCCTCCCTCACTCTTACTATCAAATCCATATATTATGAACAAAAAATAAATATAACATTCACCAAACATTAACAATGTGCTCCTTTAAATGCTTCACATGGATTATTTCGTTTAATCCTCCCACAACCCTGTAAGATGTTAGTCCCATGTAGAGATGGAACACAGTGTCAGAGAGGTGAAATCAGTGGCTCCAGGTCACATAGTTACCAAGTGGAGGAGCTGGGACTCAAACCCAGGTGGTCAGTTTCCTGAGTCATGTATTTAACCTGTGTGCCTTTCCTGTGTAATTTTGTTTCCATATTTCTGTCCTGTTTTTCTCTCTTTTGAGCATGAGTGATGTTCGTGAGGTTACGCCTACCTTCTTGTGTTAAAATCTCAGGCCTGCTTTTTTTTTATTGCCTATACCCTGATGCATAAGGCATGTGAGTCAGTTCTGGTCAGTTTGACAGACATTTATTGGGAACCCATCATGTGCCATGTACAGGGGCGGGCACCAGTACAACGTCACGAAGCCATTTTAATAGGGGATTCTGACAAATAGAAGTGCCACCTGTCATAATATGGGATATCACATTGGGATAAAGGCATCTTCAGTATGCAATGAGATCACACTGTGGAGTCGTGAATGTGGGGAGCGGGTGGGTCAGGGGTGTCTTCCTGGGAGAAAGGTTGTGGAGCTGAGTGTCAGAGAACTCTGAGCGGCACCAGGGCTCAAGAGGCCAACCAGTGGGCGAGCCACAGGGTGGAGGGAAGATGGAGAGAGTGGTGACAAGGCGTCAGGAGGAGCCAGGAGAATCTACCTCGGAGGGCTGATACATAGGAAGGAGGGCCAGTGCCAGAGGGGGCAGGGTGGATAGGCTGAGGGGCAGAATGCATAGAAAGAATAAAGGTTTGTTTGGTTTTTTTTTTTGGCGGTACCGCGGGCCTCTCACTGTTGTGGCCTCTCCCGTTGCGGAGCACAGGCTCTGGACGCGCAGGCTCAGCGGCCATGGCTCACGGGCCTAGCTGCTCTGCGGCATGTGGGATCTTCCCGGACCGGGGCATGAACCCGTGTCCCCTGCATTGGCAGGCGGACTCTCAACCACTGCGCCACCAGGGAAGCCCCAGAATAAAGCTTTGATTGTAGAGTGAACAGATCAGTGAATCCACCGAAAGGCAGGAAGAGGACATTGCCCCAGCTCAGCCTGGCACACAGGAAGGGCTGACCGTCCGGCAGCCTGCTGTATCTCTTATTGGTTGTGGCACCTTAGGCAACCTGCTTTGCCTCTTTGATCCCCAGTGTCCTCATCTGTAAAATGGAGTCCCTCGCTCATATAGTTTGGTGAGAATTGCATAAGATGCCCATGCTAGCTCTAGCCCAGTGCCTAGCCCAGGGCGATCACTTAGACAATGTGAGTTAGATTATCCTTGTAGGCACTTGGTAAATGTTTGTTGAATGAATGAGAGAGAGCAGTGGCTTAAGCATCCCCAGTGATACACGCTGGAGGTGGGAGATCAGGACAGGAGCTTAAGCTTAAGAGTGACTCATGATTCCACTTGTCTCTGACTGGGAGATGAGGGTTACATTCATTTGAATGAAACTTCAGCTTTATCATAAACTCCAGATGAAGCCGTCTGGTCCCCTTGAGAAGCATCCCACCTAACAGGCAAGTCTGACCACAGATTCTGCAGTTGAATCAGCCATAATTCAGTGCTGCTGCTGCTGCTGCTGACTTTCCCTAGTGGACTTGTCTGCATGCAGGTGACTCTGGCATTCCTGCACGTTACATCGGAGTTCCCACCAGGTGCAGTTAGCCCCTCTGACAGAACGCGCTCTCCAGGGCAGTTGCAGCAACCTGGCACCTGACACCGCAGAGCCAGCCCATCAGGTGCTGATGTGCAGCTGCTCAGGATGAGCGCCAGCCTCGCTGACTCTGGGTGATGGACAGATACAGCTACTGCCACTGCCTCCCTTGCTCCTGAATCATGGAGTGGCCAGTCTCCCAGCCAGGTGGGTGGCTCCAGGTGGCCGCTTTCACCTTGGGCATTCCCACGAGACCCAGGAAAAGAGAGAAAAGCTCTGTAAAATGATCACAATCATACTTTCCATTTCTGTAGTCATTTTTGTTAAGGACCTCAACTACTGGGGCACACGGGACTTCTTCTCCAGGGTTTCTGTGCCGACAGCTGTCATACCTTGATTTTCAGCGGGTGATGGGTGCCCCTGGACGAAGAGACCTCAGAAGTGAAAGTCTGGCTGCTTTTTTCTGAATGAAATGCTTTCTGTGGCAGCGGAGCCCCAGCTGTGTGCTGGGTTCCTCTGTGGAGAAGGGCACACATAGAGCTGCAAGTTCTGAGTCCGTAGGTGGGTGGCCACACCCAGACACCGGGATCGTTAACGAGCTCCTTAGGAGGTATTTCTCACAGTGTGGTCCGCAGGCTGCCTGCATCCAGTCTCCTGGGCACTTGTTCAAAAATGCAGGGTCCTTTGTCCCACCCCAGACTCACTTAAATAGAGTGCGGATGGCTTCATGTTTAACAGGTGACTTTAACCACAGGTCCCTCAGCAATCTGAACGTATTTACATTTGAGGACTGCTTCATAAGTGATGCTGATGTACCAGGACACTTGGAAAGCCACTGCTCTGCAACAATTCAGCTTGAATTTCTGTCCCACGGACCCTAGATTTTTTTTTTTCCCTGATTCAACTAGACTTCCCTCAGCAACTTAGGCAAGTGTCGGCCAACAGAACACAAAGAAGCAAAGAAAGTAGAAAAGTGATGTAATCTGAGGCCATGTTGAGTCTGAGGCCAAGAAATTGTGATGGAAAAACACCAGGGCTCCTCACCTGGCCTGTGACAGAGCCTTGGTGGGCGAAGGGGAGTGTGTGAGAACTTTCAGAAAATGGTCCACACCACCCTGTTCTTTTTTTTTTTTTTTTTTTTTTTGAAGGAAGGAGTCTTGTATTTTATTTTTATTATTTTTTTTAATTTTAATTTTATTGAAGTATAGTTGACCTACAGTGTTGTGTTAGTTTCAGGTGTACAGCAAAGTGATTCAGTTATACGTATACATATATTCATTCTTTTTTAGATTCTTTTCTCATATGGGTTATCACAGAATATTGAGTAGAGCTCCCTGTGCTATACAGTAGATCCTTGTTGGTTATCTATCCTATATACAGTAGTGTGTCTATGTTCATTCCAAGCTCCTGATTTATCCCTCTCCCACCCCCCATTTCCCCTTTGGTAACCATAAGTTTGTTTTCGATATCTGTAGGTCTGTTTCTGTTTTGTAAATAAGTTCATTTGTATCACTTTTTAAAATTAGATGCCACGTGTGAGTGATGTCATATATTTGTCTGACTTACTTCACTTAGTATGATAATCTCTAAGTCCATCTATGTTGCTGCAAATGGCATTATTTCATTCTTTTTATGGCTAAGTAATATTCCATTGTATATATGTACCACATCCTTTTTTTTAAATCATCTCTATTTTTTTTTACATCTTAATTGGATTATAATTTCTTTCCAATGTTATGTTAGTTTCTGCTGTACAACAAAGTGAATCAGTTATATGTTTACATATATCCCCTCCCTCTTGAGCCTCTCTCCCACCCTCCCCGTCCCACCCCTCTAGGTCATCACAAAGCACCGAGCTGATCTCCCTGTGCTATGCAGCAGCTTCCCACTAGCTATCTGTTTTACACTTGGTAGTGTATATATGTCAATGCCACTCTCTCACTTCTTCCCAGCCTCCCCTTCCCCACCATGTCCTCAAGTCCGTTTCCTACATCTGCATCTCTATTCCTGCCCTGCCACTAGGTTTATCAGTACCATTTTTCTAGATTCCATATATATGTGTTAACATATGGTATTGGTTTTTCTCTTTCTGACTTACTTCACTCTGTATGACAGACTCTGGGTCCAGCCACCTCACTACAAATGACTCAGTTTCATTCCTGTTTATGGGTGAGTAATATTCCATTGTATATATGTACCACATCTTCTTTATCCATTCATCTGTCAGTGGATGTTTAGGTCGCTTCCATGTCTTGGCTATCGTAAATAGTGCTGCTGTGAACACTGGGGTGCCTGTGTCTTTTCAGATTATGGTTTTCTCCAGATATATGCCCAGGAGTGGGATTGCTGGATCATATGGTAGCTCTATTTTTAGTTTTTTAAGGACCCTCCATACTGTTCTCCATAGTCGTTGTACCAATTTACATTCCCACCAGCAGTGTACGAGGGCTCCCTTTTCTTCACACCCTTTCCAGCATTTATCGTTTGTGGACTTTTTGATGATGGCCATTCTGACCGGTGTGAACACCACCCAGTTCTTTGGTGAAGGGGCTCTTGGCAGCTGGCAGCTTCCTCTGGGAGAGGAAGCTGCTGCTGCTTCCAGACCTGAGTGGCTTTTTCCTCTGCCCACAGGCTTGGGGCAGGACTGTGTGAGCAGAGAGATTAGGAACTTGGATCCCAGAGGTCAGAGCCCTGACCTCAACCTGCAACGTCCGACCTCCAGGGAACAGAGGGCACAGTCCTCGTGTCTATGCAGTGTTTGGGGAGCCTTCACTCCGTGTTCCCTGTGCCCGTAGTCAGTGTGAGCCCTAAGAGTCTATGACAGCCAGTGCAGAGCATTCTCTAGGAACCTGGCCGACCAGACAATGGTAGCTCTGTCCCCGTGTTTGCTGGCACCCAGGCAGTCAACCCGGAACCTGCCCTTGCACCCTTCGGGGCGGGCAAATTTAAAGGCTCTCCTTTCAAGTTTAGCCTGACATCTCATAGGCTGAGAAGATGCACTTTTCTCCCCCAAATCACAGTTTTTCCACACTCTTTAACCATCAGGCCTTCAAGAGGTCCTCTTTTCTTCTGCTGCAGCTGATGGTCCCTGGGAGAATTCACAGAACTTCAGAAGAGTTCCCGCAGGATCTCCTGAGGCCAGGGGACCCCATGTCCAGTGATTTGGGCTGGGAGCACTCCAGTGTCCTTCCCCACTGTCAGGACAGCCAGAGGTCAAACAGCCATCCCAGAAGACCAGAAACTGGTGACACTTTAAAAATGTGTTCTTAGTTCATTTCATTATACTCAATGTCATTTCAGAAACTAAGGCAGCTTGCCAAAATGCCACGATATAGCTCAGTTAAAGGGATAAAAGAAAGGGAAAACAAAGGAAGGGAAACAGACAAAACCAAGTTCTTACGTGCATTCTCGACTATACTTACTAAAGACAACACACAGATTGGTTCCGAGCTTTCTAGCAAGGAAAAAAGTGACCAGTCTTAAAGATGACCCAAATATCCTCAATTCCTTCACCATTTCCCTTTTTAAAAATAATCTACTCTTTATTGAGCTTCTCCGTCCCAGGCACTGTCCCAGGACTGAGGATAGAGCCATATGAACAAAATTCAGTCCCTTTCTTCCAGGAGCTTACTTGCCAGTTGAGAGAAATAAACAATATGCAAGGAAACAGTGCGACATATGATGGTAATATATCAGGTGCTGCTAAGTGCTAAAAGAGAAATGAAACTGTGTACAGAGGTCTATCTATTTTAGATAGGACAGTTAGGGACGTCCTCTTAGGGAATGATGTTTGAGCGGCAGCCTGAAGAGTGAGGAAGAGAACCACGTGGATGTGGGGGGAGAGTGCTTTGAGCACAGAGGGCAGCATGTGCAGTTGGTGTGTCCGAGGAACTTCCGAGCAGTCAGAGGGGCTGGAGCGCAGTGAGGGGGAAGGAAGGTAGGACGTACAGGATCTCCTAAGGAGTTGTGCCACCTGAGCCCTGGGAGGTGATGAGGGCAGAAGGAGAATGGGACCTTCCAGGCCACGTGAGGACTGTGACTCTTACTCTGAGTGAAATTGGCAGCAAATGAAAATGTTGAGCAGAGAGGTGGTATGATTCTAAAAGATCTCTCAGGCTGCTGTGTGAAAAATGGGTTGCAGAGGGGTGTTTTGCTAGCTGACTAGGATTACAATAACGAAATACCACAGACTGACTAGGTGACTTAAACAACAGAAAATGTGTTTTCTTACAGTTCTGGAGGCTGGAAGTCCAAGCTCAAGATGTCAGCAGGTGTAGTTTCTTCCGAGACCTTTTACCTTGGGGTGCAGACTGCCTTTTCCATGTGTACTCACATGGTTTTTCTCTGTGCGTGTGTATCCCTGGTGTCTCTCTGTGGGTCCCCATTTCCTTATCTTGTAAGGACATGGGTCAGAGTGGATTAGAGTCCACCCTAATCACCTCTTTCAGGGCTCTATCTCCAAATATAGCCACATTCTGTGATATTGGGGGTTAAAGCTTCAACACATAAATTTGGAGGGAACACAGTTCAGCTCATATGGGGCAAGGGTAGAACTGGGGAGACCAGTTAGGGGGCTAGCAAGAGATGATGGTGGCTTGGACCAGAGTGATAGATGTGTAAATGTGAGAAGTAATCAGATTCCAAAAATATTCTAAGGGTAGAATAAGATTCATTGATGGGTTGGATGGAGGGTGCAAAGAAGTGCAAGAGTTAAGGATGGCTCCAAATTTTTTGGCCTGGGCATCCGGAAGCATGGGGTTGGCATGAGATGGAGAAAACTATGGGAAGAGAAAATCTGGGGAGATGCTGAGAGTTCAGTTTGGGACATGTTAAATTTGAGATGCCCATTAGGTGTCCAAGCAGAAGGGTCAAGTTGTCATAGGATATAACAGTTTGGAGTTCAGGGGAGAGGTCAGGGCTTACTGACATATCATTATTCTTTCTCAGTTGTATGTTTTTTTTTTCGTTTTTATAACAGCTCTATTGAGAGCTAATTCACATACCATAAAATTCACCCTTCTAAAGTCAACAGTTTGGTAGATTTTAGTATATTCACATGATTGTGCAAACATCACCACTATCTAATTTCAGAACATTTTCATCATCCCAAAAGAAACCCCATACCCGTTAGCAGTCACTGCCCAGTACTCTGTGCCTTCAAGCCCTTGGCAATCAGTAATCGACTTCCTCTCTATATAGATTTGCCTATTCTGGACATTTCATAAAAATGAAATCATATAACTTATGGCCTTTTGTGTCTGGCTTCTTTCACTGAGCATGATGTTTTCAAGGTCCATCCATCAGTATCAGTATTTCATGATTGACTGAATAATATTCCATTGTATGGATATGCCATAATTTGTTTATCCCTTTATCAGTTGATGGATAATTGGGTTGTTTCCGCTTTTTGGCTATTATGAATAATGCTGCTATGAACATTCATGTACATGTTTTTGTGTGAACACATGTTTTAGTTCTCTTGAGTGTATACTTTGGAGTGGAATCCTAGGTCATAGGGTAACTCTATGTTTAATTTTTTGAGGAACTTTAAAGCTGTTTTCTAAAGCAGCTGTACCAATTTAAATTCTCACCAGCAATGTATGAGGATTCCAATTTCTCCAGATACTCAATAACACTTGTTGTTGTCTGTCTTTTTGATTACAGCCATCCTAGTGGGCATGAAGTGGTATCTCATTGAGTTTTGATTTGCAGTTCCCAGAAGACTAATGATGTTGAGCATTTTTTCATGTGCTTATTGGTCACTTGTGTATCATTTTTAGAAAAATACCTATTCAATTTCTTTGCCCATTTTTAAAAGCCCATTTTTAAAAACGTTTTATTTTCTATTGGAGTATAGCCGATTAACAATGTTGTGATGGTTTCAGGTGCACAGCAAAGCAACTCAGCCACACATGTACATGTATCCATTCTCCCCGAGACTCCCCTCCTATCCAGGCTGCCACATAACACTGAGCAGAGTTCCCTGTGTTATACAGTAGGCCCTTGTTGGTTATCTTTTTTTTTTTTTTTTTCCGGTACGCGGGCCTCTCACTGCTGTGGCCTCTCCCGTTGGGGAGCACAGGCTCCGGGTGCGCAGGCTCAGCGGCCATGGCTCACGGGTCCAGCCGCTCCGCGGCATGTGGGATCTTCCCGGACCGGGGCACGAACCCGTGTCCCCTGCATCGGTAGGCGGACTCTCAACCACTGCGCCACCAGGGAAGCCCCCCATCCTTTTTAAATATAGCAGTGTGTCCGTGTCAATCCCAGACTCCCTAACTATCCCTTCCCCCCATCCTTCCCCCCACCCCCAGCCCGGCCCTGGTAACTGTAAGTTCATTCTCTAAGTCTGTGAGTCTGTTTCTGTTTTGTAAGTTCGTTCATTTGTATCATTTCTTTTTAGATTCCGCATATAAGCGATGCCATACAATATTTCTCTTTCTCTATTTGACTTACTTCACTCAGTATGACAGTCTCTAGGTCCATCCATGTTGCTGCAAGTGGCATTATTTCATTTTTTAAAAATTCTTTGCCCATTTTTAATTGGATTATTTGTCCTTTTATTTTTGGGTTCTAAGAGTTCCTTGTGTATTCTGGATACAAGTCTCTCTCTGAAATATGATTTACAAATTTTTTTCTCTATTCTGTGGGTAGTCTTTTCCTTTCTCGATGATGATCTTTGAAGGACAAAGTTTTTAATTTGGATGAGCTGACACATAAATTTGGGAGCCATCGGCATACAGGTGTTACTTTAAGCCACAAGACTCCATGACATCCTCTAAGACGTTAGTTTAATAAGGAATTAAAGGAATGGAAGAATCCAAGGACTTGCCCATCATTCACAGGTCCAAGATGTGAGAAGACACCAGCAAGGGAGAGTAAGAAGGACCCCACTCCCACTTTCCCTCTTCTGTCAGTTTTGGAGTGCTCGTCTCCAAACGGTGGCAACAGAAGATTCAGATTTCTTGTTCATTAGTTAGGCAGTGTCTCAATTCTCTCCTTTCAGGCCAGGTGCACTCCAGGAGCCTCTCCCATTCCAATAAGGAGCACTTTTTCTTCCATGATGCTGATCAGATGACCTGATGGTTTCAGCCCATAAATCTCTCTATAGTCTCACCTCAGATTACTTTTGCTTCCACACAAAATGGGTGACCACATGCATCACTTGCAGCTGTACCTATTGAGAAGATTTTCTGTCTCCTCCTCATCCATTCAAGACTACCCTTGAATGTGGCTATATTGCAGCCGCCATCCATTTTTGCCTTGTACCTGGCAACCAGGCCGACTCATCTATAAAGCCAGCTAGGTCTTCTTCCTCTGCCTGCAGCTGATCTTAAGGACACCCAACATGGCATAGGTGTAAGCTGGAGAAGGGATGCTTGTATAGCTGTGATAGGTGACCTGGGAGTCTGGATCCATGCAGCTTGGTCCCAAATACACCATTTCCAACTTACATTGTACTGCAGCTGGGCCCACCCAACTCTGTGACTTGGTGGATCTGACAGACCCCAGCTCATAATAGGCAGTTGTAGACTGTCTCTACTGGGACCCAGCAACACAGCACGAGTTGTTTCTCCAAAAGTGTATGCTTGTCTGCTGTGGATTGCTTGGCCCTGCCTTAGAATCCTGGAACTGCATCATGATTCTCCCACTGGGTCTGTCAGCAATTTGTCTTTTACTTTAGAGGGGATGTTCTGCTCCATCTCTGACCATTGGACCCCTAAAAACTTCACAGTGGCTGTGGCTGGTCCCTGAATCTTCACAGCGTTTGTATCCTGCTCTGTGTGATGCACTTGTCTTCCTAAATCTTCCAGTGTCTTGCTCATCCTGTTCTTGCTCTTCCTGTCTTATCAGTCTGATGCCATCAATGTAGTGAATCAGTGTAATATTAGTTCCATGGGACATCCAGGTGGTCCAGATCTCTTTGGACTGTATTATTACAAAAGGCGAGAGAGTTAAAAGAGCATGGAAGCAAAACTAAATAAGTGTCAGTTTTATGATAATGTGAACTGTTTCTGATCTTCTTTTCTAACAAAAATAGAAAATTGCATTTACCAAATCAAGAGCTGCATACCACGTACTTTAGGCCTTATTAATCTTCTAGAATAAAAATACCACTTCCAGCAGAGTAGCTGCAATCAGGGCTACTAATTGGTCGAGTTGCAATAATCTACAGTCATTTTCCAGATCCATCTGGTCTCTGCAGGGCTCTAACTGGCAAATTAAGTGAAGATACAAGAGGGACCACCATCCCTGTATCCTTTAAGTTTTTAAGGGTGATATTAATCTTTTCCATCCATCCAGGATGTATTGATAGTATTTTTTACTTACATTCTTGGCCAGGAAGGAGGGGGCACCTTCACAGGTTTCCACTTGACTTTCATCACTATGATGGCTCCTATGCCAAAGGCCAAGGACCCAATACAGGTATCATACCAACTGCTGAACTTATCAATCCCAATTCTACACTCGGGGATGGGGGAAATGATCCCTGGGTGGTTTCACAGGCCCAGTGGACCTACCATGAGCCAGACGTTATACCATGATTCCATTTATAACCTGATCCCTACAAGCCACTACTCTATAGGGGGACCATGATAATGCTTTGTGTCTCTGGCTATCGTTGTCACTTCAGATCTGCCCAAGGGTCTCTTAAATATCTGGATATTCCCATTTTCTTAGTGTACAATAACCTGAGTAAACGTTCTAGTGTACACTTGCCATGGTGTTGCTGGGTCCTTTCTGTTAAGGACCCGTCTACCTCTTCAATCAGCAGGTTCTGGATCTGAAAATTGACTTGATCTGGAAACTGAGTGAGGGACCATGACTCTTTATTGGGCCAGTTGCCCCTCATCTCCTGCTCCTCCACTCTTGCTTTGTTGTTGTTTTTATAAATGATGTCACTCTGAGATGCCCACCTATTCTGCATCTAGGAATGCCTTGCTCTGTCAGCAATCTCCACAACCCCCTGTAGGTCCGTCTCCCTTGGCTGCCCCTCCAAACTTGCCAGTGGTTACGATGAAAGCCAGCAGAGCTGGCTTCTGATGATTGATACCTGGCTTCTGTTACTTGAGAATGAGGGGTCATTCCCATGGATATTAACAAGCCCAGCTCTGTGACTGCCCCTCTGGCCTGCAGAGGAGAGCCACCACTAAACTTCTAGTGACACTGAGTTAATAAGATCCTGATAGTCTTAGTTAATGGTGTGTCATCTGGACCCTCCCATGGAACAGTATCCTGTGATCTGCTGGCCTCATGTAATGGATCCACTCCAGCATTCAGCTTCTTTGTTCCTCCCTCTCCTGTCTTTTAGAGCAAATCAGGCATTTCCACTTTGTTCAGCGTGGCTCACTTACTCTCTCCAGCCTCCTAAGAGCTATTGGATTTGTTGTCTCTTGCTATGGAACAAATCCCCTAAAACTTGGTGGCTTCAAACAACAAGTATACATTATTTCACAGTTGTTATGGGTCAGGTCGGAAGTGGCTTAGCTTAATGGTTCTGGCGCAGGGATGCTCATGAGGTTGCAGTCAAGGTGTCAGCCGGGGCTGCATCGTCTGAAGCCTTGGTTGGCAATGGAGGGGCTGCTCCCAAGAAGGCTCACTCCCATGGCTGGCAGTTGGTGCTGGCTGGGATGTCATGGTTCTCTTCCACATGTCCTCTCATCCTCCAGGACCTCCCTTCTCCATGTGGCTTCTCCTGCAAGACAGTCTGGACATCTTTACATGGTGGCTGGACTCTGTGAGAGAAAGAAAAAGTGTGTGTTCAGGAAGAAAGAAGGAGCACCAAAAGGAGAAAGAGCACCAGAAGGAGAGAGAGAAAGGCTAAGACTTAAGCCAACCTAATAATGGAAGTGCCATCCCATCACTTCTGCCATAGTCTGCTTGGTAGAAGTGAGTCATAAGTCTAGCCTATAGGGAAGAGATTACACAGGGGCATGAGTACCAGGAGGCAGGGGGCATGGGGGCCCTCTTGGAGGCTGCCTACTATAGCTACCCTAGCAGTAAGTTTGCCTTGACCCCTGGGGTACTGGACAGGAAGTATTAACTCCCATGTACTAAGAAAGTATCTCCAAGTCAAAGTATTTAGAGTCCCATGTTCTTACCCTTTGGTCAGGAACCCTCCAATGGAATCCCTGAGGTCTCCAGCTCCTGCTGGCACATGCTAGCTAAGTCTAACAGCTCTCATTGTACAGCCTCTTTCCTCTCTTATCAGGCCCAGCACATCCTGGAATTTAATCCTTATTAGCAATAGGTGAGCACAGCTCCCGAGAGGCTTTGTGAGGAGAAGCCTCTGCAAGACCATCCAGCACAGGGAAGTGCTAACTCTTACTAGAAAGATGTGAGCTACCTCTGCGGAGGCGCCTCCTAGAGTATCTGTCCAGATGTCCCCCTCCCACCATTTCAGGGGCCAGATTTTCCTGCCAGGGTTTGACCTTAGCACAACAGCTAGTCTAGGCTGAGCTTTTAAATGCCTCTGGAGCTCTGAAACTCAGACAGTCAAGTCCTGCTTCAGTTCCTCGGCTGTTAGCTTTTCCACTGCAGGAAATAAGGGCCTCTTTGTAAACTACCAAATAAACCCTCTGGCTCTCACACTTAGCCTTTAACCGTTTGTTAAGGACCCTGGGTTTCTCTTCCCTGGCTGTGCTTCAAGACAACTTAGCAATAAGCAGCTAACTCTGCCCTTGTCGTAGATACTCACCCTCCCCCCAGTATCATTCAAATTCCTCGACCTGTCAGGCTGTTCCCTTCCACCAGGACACCTCCCCAGGCTACCACCAGTGAAACTCGGCCTCTAGGCTGCCAGCTTGTGCCCGTGATTCTCTGTGCCCCCTGTTCTACTCAGGATGGTGTCCCCTCAGCCTTCTGGCGGTGAGCGAGGCAGGCCCCAAGCCCCACCTCTCTGCCCGCCTCTTCTCAACCATTCCTGTGCTAGTTTGGGTTCTCTGAGAAGCAGATGCCAAGACGTGATGAAGTGCACGAGATTACTTGCGGAGAAGGGAGGGAGCGGGATGGGGCAGGGAGCGTCTTCAGACTGTTCTGCTGGTCTGGTAGCTGTTTCAGGAGACCTGGGGAAGGATGATTGTCAGGAATGAGACTCAGACCACAGTGTGGTTCTAAGAGCTTCAGCCAGGCCAATGGAGGGTCCTTCAGCCAGAGTTAGAGTCGTGGGCTAGGACCCCACCACCCTCAGTCATTGCTGGGAGCAGCTCTGGAAAGTGCCTGGGCACCAACCCTGGGGAGGATTCAGAGGGGCTGTCAGTCAACTCCACCCCTGACCCCTCCCCAGCTTCTGGAAGCAGCAACAGGACTGAGCAGGCTTTTTAAAAAAATTTTTTATTGGGATATAGTTGATTTATAATGTGTTAGTTCAGCTGTACAGCTGTGAATCAGTTATACATATCCATATATCCACTTTTATTTTAGAGTTGTTTCCCATATAGGCCATTACAGGGTACTGAGTAGAGTTCCCTGTGCTATCCAGTAGGATACTGAGCAGCCTTCTGATGGCCCCCAGTCCACAAGTGCCCCGACTACCAAGAACTCCATTGACTAAGTAAGCCTGTTAACTGAGCCTGGTGAGAATATGTAATTACCCTGAACCGCCAAGTATCTGACATTGAGGCCACTTCTGCCCTAGAAGCTCAGCCTGTCCTGGGCTGCCTCCACTCCTCCTCACTGACCCTGGGCACAGGCCTAGTTTCATGAATAAAAACTGGTAGCACGTGGGATTGTGGAGAGGCGGGCAGAGACAGAGTGGGGCACATATGGCATCCTTGGAGAGTCTTCTCTAGGATTTACTGGCCAGACCCAAAAAAAGCTGGGATGGGAAGCTCCCTCAACAGCCAAGCAGATTGCTCAGGCCCCATTCCTTTGTCCAAAACATAATCTTTTCTAGGCTCCTCTTTTTTTTTTTTTTTTTTTTTTTTTTGCGGTACGCGGGCCTCTCACTGCTGTGGCCTCTCCCGTTGCGGAGCACATGCTCCGGACGCGCGGGCTCAGCGGCCATGGCTCACGGGCCCGGCCGCTCTGCGGGCATGTGGGATCTTCCCGGACCGGGTCGCGAACCCACGTCCCCTGCATCGACAGGCGGACTCTCAACCACTGCGCCACCAGGGAAGCCCTAAGCTCCTCTTTTTAAATGCTATTGCTCACCCTCATCCCCATCCTGCCCTCACTTCCCAAGAAGGAAGTGATTAAATCTCAAATGCTCCCTTATGAACTCATTTTCCTGGATCTTTCCTCTATCCAGGAAAAACCCTGGGCAGTAGGGCTGCACTGGGGGTGCAGAGAGGAATGTGGCTAGGGCAGCAGATGGGAAGCCCCAATGATTTAAAAAACAAAAAAAATGATACACTGCGTAATAGATTGCTGTTCCTTGCTAGAAAGGTGCAAGTGATCATATTTTTTTCTATGTGGTATTTGCCCACTTCACCTGCCTCCAGGTATTCTAGGAAGAGATCTTTGTGTCTTTGAGGCAAGAAAGCAACCTTTAATGTCATGCAGTGGGTAGGGAGGAACTGCTAAGATCAGGCAGTGTTTCTGTCACCTTTGGTGCCTCCAGCAGGTGCTGGGGGAGGGGAGGACTTGGGCCAGCTCACTCCACCTCAGTGCTTTCGTGTTGTAACCTCTTCAGGGTGAAAATTATCCCAGCCCAAGCCTCTAGAGGAAAGCAATCCCCCACCCCCTTCCCTTGCCCTGCAGCCGTGCAGGACTGAACACCTTGTTCCACCCGGAGAGCAGACTCGGGGATTGTTCTCATCCACAGACAGGCAGGCAGCCCGCTCTTGCTTGTTTCCAGAAGACAAAGAACTGATGCAGAAAGCCCTAGCCAGGGGATTGGCTTTTGGTCAGGAGTTCACAAACCTCGCAGGCAGAGGGGGTAAGGGCAGGGGGTGCACGTCTCAAGGGGACTGACCTCAAAGTGGAGCCGCCTCTGGGTGGTGAGGGGCAGGGAGCCCCATACTCTGCCACGTACCCCAGAGGGACCTGGAGCTGGCTGCCAAGCATCTCTGGACCTCGGCTTCTAAATCTGTTAGTAGATGGATAGATAGATAGATAGATAGACAGATGATAGATTAAATAGATAATAGGAAATGATAGGTAGTAATGATAAATAATAATGATAGCTATTAACAGATAGTGACAACTAGATAATGATGGTAGATAGATAGATAGATAGATAATAGATAATAATAGCACCTCCCTCCTAGCCTTGTTTTGAGGTTTAAGGGGAGTAAGGGGCAAAAAGTGCCCAGGCCAGGCCTGGCATTCTAAAGTCTTAATAAATGACGGTTGCTCTGAGTGTGGGTAATTTCTTTAGTAGGTACTGGAGCAGCAAGTGGAGTGTTTCCAGAACTCACATGCATCTGAAATGTCCCATCACTTCCTAATTTTTAAAAAAATCAAATGAAATCCAACTCTAAGCCCCCATTCCGTCAGACTTCCGGGAGACTCAGCGTCAGTTATTATTCCGGGTTTCACAGGGTGCCCGGATGTGAGGGAGATGCCGATAGGGGACACGAGGACTGATGCATGCGTCTTGTCCAGGTTCAGGTGAGCATTTGACGACTGCGGACCCTGCACTTCCATGCCTCTAGGGCACAGGGCCAGCCTTCACACCTGTCTCTGTGAGCCTACCACGAAGCTCTACCCCCACCCCATCCTGCAACTCCCAGGTCTCCAGGGCCTCATCACTCACCAGGCTGCAGTCCTGTTCCTCCTCTCCCCATCAAAGCCAGGGCCCTCACCCTTCCAGCTCCCTGAGTCCCCTACCGTCTGCTCTTCAGTGTGGTAGGATCTTCATAAAAGAGGACAGGCTGGCTTCAGGCGGCTTCTGCTTATAGCTCCACATCACAGATTCCCCCATGGCCGGGAGGTGGGAGAGCCGAGGGTTAAAGAGACTGAAATGCACATTGGTTTACTTATTTATTCAAGAAATCTTGTCTGTGTGCCAGGTGCCACTGTAGTCCCTGAGATTCATCCATGAACAAGTTTCCTCTCTCCAGAAGCTCAGTCCTGGCGCAGGGAGGAGGAGTCAGATGATGATAAGTGTATAAACGCACGTAGATGGTGATTTTGCCCGGTGGTACCATGCTAGAAAGTGATAGAATAGAGAATGGGGCGGGAGGATGAAAAGTTGGTTGGGTGGTTGAGGAAGGCCTCTCCAGGAAGGTGAGGTCTGAGCAGAGCCTCACACGCTAGGAAGCCAGCCAGGCACAGATGCGGGCAGGGGCGGTCCAGGTGGACGGAACAAACAGCCCTGCAGCAGGATGATGGTGCAAAAGGGGGCCGGAGAAGCGACGGGAGGCCAGATCGCGACCTTTCAGGCCGTGGCTGGGAGAGTGGATTTGACTTGAACTCCAGCGGGAAGTGCTGAGAGAAGATTTGAAGCAGAGCCGTAACATAATCTGATGTATAGTTTTAAAAGATAAATTTGGCTGCTGGGTGGAGGACTGTTTGTATGGGGGCCTAAGTGGGAGCAGAAAGTCATGAAGAAGCTGTCTCCGTGGTACCGGGGAGACCAGGGCTCCTGCAATAAAGCAGTGGAAGCAGTGTTCTCTGGCCACGTGGCTGCCTCAGCGCTTTGATACTACAGCAGCATGGCTTTCTGTCCCCCTTCCAGTAGACATTTTAATTCTCCTCTTTTTATTTAGGAATAAACACATGAAGTTTCCTGCCAAGTTATTTTAAATGTTATCCTCTGTCACAGTCAAATGAATCTGTGCTTATGGGTAGACGTGTATTCTTAGGCTGGGCTCTCTCTCTTCTCCATCTTCCATTCCTGTTTGGTGTTTCAGAGCCTTACTCATTCATCCTCCTCTTCTCTCTTCCTTTATCTCCTTATAAGGTCTGGATCTGGTCAAATCTTGCCCCATTTCTGTGTCAGTTCCTCTTTGTGCTGTTAAAATATAAATGGAGCCATATTAAAATTTTTGAGAGTTTATTTGAGCAAAAATCATCTCATATCAGGCAGGGCCCATCCAGAAGTGGTTAGGAGTGCTCCCCTGACAGGGGCTGGGGAGAGACTTACGGAGAGAAAGAAATTGTGGAAGCAAAGAAAAGAAGTTCTTTGATTGGCTGTAGCTTAAAGCCTAGTTGGCTGTTTGTGATTGGTTGTCCTTAGGTGTTGATTTCCTAAGCTTGAGGTACCTCCAGGCTTAGATTTTGGTTTGCTTACGTAGGCGGTCACATCATGGCATTAGAAACATCTCAGTCTAATGGCCTCCTTGTTTAATTAATTTAATAGTATCCTTTGATGTTCTGCAGTGGGGAAGGACATCAAAGGTAGAATGAAGATTGCTACAATAAAAATCAGTCATACTTAGTTGTAATCATGCATTTCTTAAGCACTTACTGTGAGTCAGGCACCGAGCTAAAAATTTGCTTCATTTAATTTCTCATGGCAACCTATGAAGTAGGTATTGGTTTTGTCCCCGTTTTACAGAAGAAGAAAAGCTCTGGAAAAGTAAGCACGTTTCCCCCAGGGCTCATACTAGAGTGAGTGGCGGGGCCAGCATTCAGACCCAGGCTATCTGATTCCAATGTGCCCTCTTGATTAAACCTCTCACTCCTTCCTGCCCCGTCGTGGATTGTTTTAGGCTTGGCTAATGAACCCAGTTTGAAAGTAGAAGGATGTGGGGCTATGTGAGCATAGACTGCAGTTCCCTTCTCTGCACCTAAGTAAAATAAACAACATGCAAATTCAAGTTTGAATGCAAATAACCACCTATTTGTTTTCCGAGTCAACCATTCAAGCGTTTTCTGTAGCAAGTCTGTGGCTTTCTGGGTCAGACTAGGACTTGATTGAATGTGATGTTGCTGTCAGTCCAGATTTGTGCCTACACATGGGTGATGGTCCCCGGAGGCCACACAACACTTAGATGTAGCCCAGCAAAGGCTCTTGCCCACTGTACCTTCCCCCCAAGAGCACAGAGCTGGTGCAGCTGCCTAGCCCGTCCTAGCCTAATGACTTTCTTCATTTTCCTGCCTTTTGTTAATGATATTTGGGCATCACACACACACATACACACACTAAATAGAATTAGGATGTACTGGAAAATGTGACTTCTGTATAGGCAGTTAAAATTCCAAAAATTGCCATCTGGATTTTATGTCTTCTTACACAGTTAGGCTGCCTCTCAAGACGGCACATTTTGGGGGCTGCTTGGCAGCGTCGCTGCAGCTAGCTTCCTTTCCATCCTTCCAGCTCACAGCTGCTGAGTCCAGCTCTGTAGCTTGTGGGGTAGGAAATAGGTCAGTGGATACAGAATCCAAGGCTGTGCCTTCTTGTTCTCTGACTGTGACCGCTGTTGGGCTAGGATGCTTCTCTCTGTCTTTGCTCAGGCTACCATGAAGGCTTCTTTTCTCTTCTTTGAAATCTTAATGAGGGACTTCCCTGGTGGCACAGTGGTTAAGGATCTACCTGCCAATGCAGGGGCCATGGGTTCGAGCCCTGGTCCGGGATGATCCCACATGACGCAGAGCAACTAAGCCCGTGTGCCACAGCTACTGAGCCTGCATGCTGCAACTACTGAAGCCTGCTTGCCTAGAGCCCATGCTGTGCAACAAGAGAAGCCACTGTAATGAGAAGCCTGCATACCGCAACTAAGAGTAGCC
>RJWK010038054.1:0-20988 GCA_004363435.1 Platanista minor
AAAAAAAAAAAAAAAAAGAAAAAAAGAAAAAAATCTACAAACAATAAATGCTGGAGAGGGTGTGGAGAAAAGGGAACCCTCTTGCACTGTTGGTGGGAATGTAAATTGATATAGCCACTATGGAGAACAGTATGGAGGTTCCTTACAAAACTAAAAATAGAACTACCTTACGACCCGGCAATCCCACTACTAGTCATATACCCTGAGAAAACCATAATTCAAAAACAGTCATGTACCACAATGTTCATTGCAGCACTATTTACAATAGCTAGGACATGGAATTAACCTAAGTGTCCATTGACAGATGAATGGATAAAGAAGTTGTGGCACATACATACAGTGGAAAATTACTCAGCCATAAAAAGAAACGAGTTATTTGTAATGAGGTGGATGGAGCTAGAGTCTGTCATACAGAGTGAAGTAAGTCAGAAAGAGAAAAACAAGTACCGTGTGCTAACACATATATATGGAATCTAAAAATAAATGTTTCTGAAGAACCTAGGGGCAGGACAGGAATAAAGACTCAGATGTAGAGAATGGACTTGAGGACACAGGGAGGGGGAAGCCTAAGCTGGGAAGAAGTGAGAGTGACATAGACATATATACACTACCAAATGTAAAATAGATAGCTAGTGGGAAACAGCCTCATAGCACAGGGAGATCAGCTCGGTGGTTTGTGACCACCTAGAGGGGTGGAATAGTGAGGGTGGGAGGGAGACGCAAGAGGGAGGAGAAATGGGGCTATATGTATACATATAGCTGATTCACTTTGTTGTACAGCAGAAACTAACACACCATTTTAAAGCAATTATACTCCAGTAAAGATGTTTAAAACAAAGTTATTATTAAAAAAAAAAAAAGAATTTAATTTACCCAACATGCTTTTTCTGTCCATGTGGCAATTTTTAAAACACATAGAGTGCCAACCCACTTTCTATCCCCACTACCCTTGACAACTATGGTATATCCTCTAGAGTCATTGATTTGGCTTGTAAAAAAGGCTTAGAATCATGGAATCATGTCTTTTTTTCCCTGTCTCAGGACTGATTTTCAATCACAGGAGTTGTGGAATCTTGTCATTTGACGTCTTCCCAGCCTGACTTGGTGGAAGTGACAACATCCTAATTACCAGCCTTTATGGAGAATCCAGTCAAGTTGTCCTGTAGAGACTTTTGAATTACTGCACTCTTAGCCAAAGAGGACTAGAAAAACTCTGCTTACCAGCTATATTCGTTTCCTGTTACTCCTGTAAAAAATTACCACACTTAGTGGCTTGAAAATAACACACATTTAACCTCTTACATTTCTGGAGGTCATTGTCTAAAATCAAGGTGTTGGCAGGACCATGTTTTCTCCAGAGACTCTAGAGAACAATTCATTTTCTTGCCTTTTCTAGTTTGTAGTTCTGCATTTCTTGAATTCCTTGGTTCATGGCCCTTTCCTTTTTTTTCAAAGAACATCAATCCAGTGTGTGCTTCCATTCTCACATTGACTTCTTTCCTCTGTAGTCAAATCTCCCTCTGTCTCCATCTTATAAGGACACTTGTAATTACATTTAGGGTCCAGTTGGATAATCCAGGATAATCTCCCAATCTCAAAGTCCTTAACTTAAACCCATCTGCAAAGTCCTTCTTGCCATATAAGTTAACATTCTCAAGTTCCAGGGATTAGGACCTGAATATCTTTGGCAATCATTATTCAGCCTACAACACCAACCCAGGGATATTATAAAAAGGCTTGTCTCTGTTGGGATTCTGTGTTGAAAAAAAGCCTCCATATGTACATACTATGCAGTGATTTAGAGTAAAAGTATTTCACCTATGTGTTATATGAATCCCTAAGCCTCAAGATTTACATTAAAATGTTTCTGAAAAGAAACTCGACATGAAAAGATGTTCAGCATCTTTATTCATTAGGGCAATGCAAATCAAAACCACAATGAGATCATCTCACCCCTGTCAGAATGGCTATTATCAAATGGACAAGAAATAACAAGTGTTGGTGAGGATGTGGAGAAAAGGGAATTCTTGTGCACTGTTGGTGGGAACATGAATTGGTGCAGCCACTATGGAAAACAGTATGGAGCTTCCTCAAAAAAATTAAAAATAGAACTACCATATGATCGGGACTTCCCTTGTGGTGCAGTGGTTAAGAATCCACCTGCCAGGCTTCCCTGGTGGCGCAGTGGTTGAGAGTCCGCCTGCCGATGCAGGGGACGCGGGTTCGTGCCCCGGTCCGGGAAGATCCCACATGCTGCGGAGCGGCTGGGCCCGTGAGCCATGGCCGCTGAGCCTGCACGTCTGGAGCCTGTGCTCCGCAACGGGAGAGGCCACAACAGTGAGAGGCCCGCGTACCGCAAAAAAAAAAAAAAAAAAGAATCCACCTGCCAATGCATGGGACATGGGTTCGAGCTATGGTCTGGGAAGATCCCACATGCCGTGGAGTAACTAAGCCCATGCACCACAACTACTGAGCCTGTGCTCTAGAGCCCATGAGCCACAACTACTGAGCCTGAGCACCATAACTACTGAAGCCCATGTGCCTATAGCCTGTGCTCCGCAGCAAGAGAAGCCACCACAATGAGAAGCCTGCGCATCACAACGAAGAGTAGCCCCTGCTCACCACAAGTAGGGAAAGCCTGCATGCAGCAGTGAAGACCCAACACAGCCAAAAATAAAATAAGTTAAAAAAAAAAAGCAAATGGTATTTCTAGAAATGGAAAAACCAAAATAATTGAAATTGAAAACTTGATGGACAGCTTAGACAGCAGATTAGACATATGCAGACAGAACTAGTGCCTGGAAGACAGAGTTCAGGACATTAACTAGAATGCAGACAGCTCTCTTTTAATAGAAGTTCATAGGGAAAGAAGGGAGAATGGGAGAGTCAATATTCAATGAGATGACTGAGAATTTTCCACAGTTGAAGAAAGAAATGAACCTATGGATTGGAGATTTATAATGCATCCAGAGCAGCAAAAAGAAAAAAATGAATCCACACTTAACACACATTGAAATAAAAATGCAGAATACCAAAACAAGGAGAAGAGCCTTAAAGTTACTAAAGAGAAAAGAGAAATTATCCTTAGGACTAAATTGGATTAAAACAATTTACTAGCAGCAAATCTAGAAACCTGAAGACAATGGAATATCATCTTCCACATGTTAAAGTAGGGATATACAATGAACAATGATGAGAAAACATATGTAAGTAACGTGCCTAAATCTAAATAAGAACAAACTATCAAAAAAAAATACTGACTGAAGATGTTTAAAGCAGGCAGAACAAAATTGTTGATAACCAGTTACATGGGATTTAGGGTAAGGATTATTTGTGGTTCTGCTTAGGAGGAGGGCAGAAATTCTGATCAATGGAGATCATTTTTAATAACAAGTAGGCATATTAAAAATTTAAAGGTAATACCTAAAAGACAGATAGAAAGTATGTTTCCAAACCAGTAGAGGAGAAAAGTAAAATTCAGTAAATCAAATAGGCAATGAGTACTTCATATGTAATAAAAATATTAACAACAACATAGGAATAATACACACAAACTTCAGGATGGTAGTTATTTATGAGGATGGTCATTTGAGGATTTGGAATTGAGCTGGATTTTAACGTTATATTGATAGAAAGGAAAATAGAATAATATGGCCAAAGATTAACATTTACACTAATTAGGTGGAAGTTTTATGGGAGTCTGATAATTTGATATATTATGTACTCTATTTTAAAACAATGATACAACTAAAGGAAAAGAAGCAAATG
This sequence comes from Platanista minor, assembly GCA_004363435.1. Taxonomy (NCBI): domain Eukaryota; kingdom Metazoa; phylum Chordata; class Mammalia; order Artiodactyla; family Platanistidae; genus Platanista; species Platanista minor. The sequence goes on from RJWK010038054.1 coordinate 3,769, forward strand.
GGACCAGTTTAGGAATTACAAAGTCTGCATTCAGGTTCAGGCTCTGACTCTAACCTGCTATCTGACCTTGGACATCACTAACCTGCTTTGTGTCTCTTTCTCCTCTCCTGAAGAATTAATGTATCAGGGTAGATGATCTCTTAGGCACAACTTTACATTTCTATGACTCTCCAGTTATCTCTCCATTTTGATTTGATTTGCTCTCTGAGCCACAGAACTGAAAGGAAATGGGGATCATCTCATCTAAACCCCTTACTTTACAGCTGCGAAATTGAGGCCCAGAAAGGAGGCATGGCTTTCCCAGAGACATGGCAAACTAAGCCCCAATTCAGGCTGTTTCCATAAACTCTGAGGCTTTATCTGCCTCTCCACGGTGGTCTGAGGACAAAGGAGAGAATGTCCACAGTGGGGAAGTCACCAAAATAGATAAGAACAACCTATTAGCATTAAACATTGACTAAATGAGACCCAATATTACTCTTTATTAAGTCGAGCCAGGAAGTTGGATGCAGGGGGCATTTTATATGTCAGCACCGTAGCAAGTATGAATGACTGATTAATAAGTAAACAAATACTAGGAAATCGGGCCTGCTTTAATGCTTCAAATTCACAGTAACACCCTGTTAACACAAACTTCAAGGGTAAACACTAATAACCACACTAATCACAAAGATGAAAACTCTAATTCAAATGATGCTCACTGCGTCCTCACTGCCTGTTCCTTTCCTATCTGTTCAGATCTCCATGCAGTAATTAAATCCATTAAAATATAAAACCAGCTTTTGTTCTCAAGGGGAAAAATGAAAAGGAAGCTGAATAACATCCTTGGTGATGAAACTTACTTCTCAGAACTTCGATTACATCCAAATTCTTGGCCCTTCTTTTCTGAAACAGCAGCTCTCCTGCACTGGGATCCAGCTGCCAGGCTGGGTCTACAGCATTTCTCGTGGAGAAAGAACCCATGACTTAAAGACGAGGATGAGCATAGGCCTTAGAGACGGGAGACTTATGCTGAGGTCACAGCTCTGCCTCCTATAGCTCGATGATCTTGGTTTTATAAAACATGTTTCTTCCTCTGGCCTTCATTTTGCTCATTTGCAAAAAGGGAATGATATCTGCTCTCACAGGCTGATTGTTGGAATCAAATGAGATGAAAATGAAAGCAACATTAAAGAACTTTACAAAATGAGCTATTATTCTCCCTGATGTTCAGAAGCTCACAGGAGCTTCAATTTATTCTCTGAGGGAGGTGTGAGAACATAGTGTAGTGTGGGACAATAGGGTCTGAATATTGTTTACACTAAGACCTAGTAAATGATACATTTTAAAAGAGGATATAATCATGATTCTCATACACATATAAAATGAATACATGCCAAAGATTTTTTTAACTCATTAATTAATGAGGCAACCATATGTTAGAGTGAATTCAAGAGCAAACTCACAGTGTCACATATTTTTAGTCAAATATGGCATGCTGAAATGAATTTTGCACCCTTACAAAAGGGTCCAAAAGTGGTCACTATCTAAAGGGTAATAATCAATTGCATTCCATTAGACACAATTTGCATTTCTCTGGACAGGAATTATTTGCATTACTATCAATTTTCTACAACTTAATTTCTATCTGTACTGAGTTGTAAAATAGCCCAGTCAAAGACAAGGAGAGACAGAATAACCCAGGTGGAGGAGCTAATCAGGACAACCACTAAAATATCAAGGTCTTTCACAATTTTTCCCTTACAGACCCTGGATACAGAGTGAAGTAAGTCAGAAAGAGAAAAACAAATACCATATGCTAACACATATATATGGAATCTAAAAAAAAAAAAATGGTTCTGAAGAACCTGGGGGCAGGACAGGAATAAAGACACAGACTAGAGAATGGACTTGAGGACACAGGGAGGGGGAAGGGTAAGCTGGGACGAAGTGAGAGAGTGGCATGGACATATATACACTACCAAATGTAAAATAGATAGCTAATGGGAAGCAGCCGCATAGCACAGGGAGATCAGCTCGGTGCTTTGTGACCACCTAGAGGGGTGGGATAGGGAGGGTGGGAGGGAGACGCAAGAGGGAGGGGCTATGGGGATATATGTATAGGTATAGCTGATTCACTTTGTTATACAGCAGAAACTAACACAACATTGTAAAGCAATCATACTCCAATAAAGATGTAAAAAGAAAAAAGAATCCCAAACCTACTCAAAGAAGCTGCTTGAATTTTAGTTTCATTACTTGCCAGTTAATACAAACTTTAAGAAGTGGGGAAACCTTGGGCTGGGCTAACAACTTTATCATGTGGGATTACCTTGGCCAAGCCTCTTCTCCCATCCAGGTCTTAGTTTCCTTATCTGAAAAATGAGTGCTTTGGACTAGCTGACTTGTCCTCTGTGAGAAACCAGTGAGAGTGTAGACTGAAAAATGCTTTATACAGTTGAGACTATTTTACCCCACTCCCCCGAAGAGGGTATATTACTATTATTCAACCACTCTGGAAAGAGAAAGAAACATCATGTGGCTCTCCAACTGTTTTACCTCCTAAAATACACTAGTTAAGAATGTCAGACAAAATTAGAATTATCGGAGAAAGATAATAGAGTATTTATACATGCTATCTGTGATGGTTAATTTTATGTCAGTTTGGAAGGGTTTTTTTGATGAGATTAACATTTAATCAGCGAACTTTGAATAAGCAGATTACCCTCCATAATGTGGGTGGGTCTCACCCAATCAACTGAGAGGCCTGAATAGAACCAAAAAACTAGTCTCCTGGAGCAAGAGGGAATTCTCTAGCAGACTGCCTTCAGACTTCATCTGCACCATCAGCCTGTCTGGGTCTCCAGGCTGCCAGCCTTTGGCCTGGAATTGCACCATCAGGTCTCCTAGGTCTTAAACCTGTTAGTCCACACTATTTTTCAGACTCACCAGCCTTCATGATTGTGTGAGCCACTTCCTTATAATAAATCTGTTTTTCTATATATACGTATCCTATCAGTTCTGTTTCTCTGGAGAACTCTAATATACTACGTATTACCCAAATGGGGGTCTCCAGATAAGTAGTAGTAGGTGGTTTCAGCTCAATTCGCGGGCACTCCATGCAGCCTTAGGAAGGTACTTTCTAGTGAGAACCCGGGAACCCTGGTTTGTAGCCCCATGGAGGGCACTTGGCATTACCCTCGAGGGGCCTCAGCTCTGGTCCAGAACCAACACCCCCTCTCCAGGGCAGAAGTCATATCAACAGACATTCCTGGCTTTCCTGACAAGTGAGCTAGGAGGAAATGTCAGGGAACTTGGGAACTGGAGGGCAAGGATAGAGGGGAAGGTTTTGCCCAAGTCATAAATCTCCTGGGAGAAGAAATAGACTCCTGGGATGAGGTTTAGTACCTACCTTTATTGAGATTCGAAACAAAGACACAGTAGTACCACTGTACTATCACTTATTGAGTCCAGCTGATAGGCCAGGCACTCGGCTAAGTGCACTTTGCATCAATTATCACGTGTGATCATATCAACTATGCTGGAAGTAGAGGTATCATCCCAATTCAGTATATGAGGACACTGAGCTCAGTGAGGGTAAGTAACTCACCCTAAGTCACTGGAAAAGATGAGATAGATCCCTAGGGAAAGAGTGTGTCTAAAACCAAGGGCCAATGAGGGAGAGACTAAGAACAGCCAGTGAGCACCCACCACAGGAGCTCGGGAGAAGGGGGAAAACAGCAGGAGATTAGGAAAGGGGGTGGGGCAGGCCCTGAGAATGGCTTGGATGGGTGCCAGAATCTCCATCTGTGCTTCCCAAAGACTAGCTGCTGCTCATATGTACATTTTGCTGGCAATCAGTGGTCACCAGCAATACATGACCTCTCCCTAATTAAACCATATCAGAGTCAGCCAAGGAAGGCATTATGGCTGGCAGGATGCAGCCTGTGTGGACCCAGTTAGCTCCAGCACCACGCAAGAGCAGAGGCCATTTACCAGTTATAGATGACTTTCATTTGCTAACAATTACACCTCTTTTCAGAGACTGGGGAGCCACTGATGCAAGGTCCCATTTCCTCATGCCCAGATTTCTGGAGGGAGCTCCTTGGAGACACTAAGTGAGGCATGTGATAGAGAATGGATAATAAGGCAAAAGAGTTTCCTCCATGTTGGCTGGCTTGAAGAGTGATGCAGGTTTATGTGTGGTCAGGAGAGTGGGGTGGAGACTACCAGCTCTGCCATCTTGAAGCTGTGTTGTCTTGGACAAGTGGCTTCACTTTTCTGAGCTCCTGAAAATGGAGATATTACAATAAGCCTATAACAAGAACCAAATGAATGTGCAAATGTGAAGGGGGTTTTATACTTTAAAGCAAGGGTCAGTAAACTTTCTCTAAGAAGGGCCAGACAGAAAATAATTCAAACTTTATGGATCATACAGTGTCTGTTGCAGCTAATCAATTCTGCCATTGTAGTGTGCAGGCAGTTGTAAACAATGCATAACAATGGGTGTGGTTGTGTCCTGATAAAACTTTATTTATGGATGCTGAAGTTTAAACTTCATATAATTTTCATATGTCATGAAATATTATTCGTCTTTTGATTTTTTTCAACCATTTAAGATACAAAATCCATTCTTATCTCTAGGCCAGACAAAATGAGAAAACAAACCAGATTTGGCTACTGGGCCACTTACTGTCAATCTTTGCCCTAAAGAGCTGTATAAATGTAGAAAAGAGTAGGGGAAAATGTTTTGCAAAAAGGTAGAGATTGTATTTTTTCTATATTAAAGTGAGGCTTTTAAAAAGCAATTACTTACTAAGCTTTGTGGTGCTAAGACAAAGGGATGAGAAGTCTGGGCAAAGAGGCCAGTGTAGACTGGTGCAACCAGAGGAGGAACTCTGGAAGGTGGGGCATTTGGTTTGAGCTGGGAGAAGGGGTGGGATTTTAATAGGTGAGGCCAAGGAGGTGGGTGTTTTTTTAAGGTATTTAAGGAGGGAAGGAAGAGTGAGGGCACAGAGGAGATAAAAGGACACCTAATGGTAGACAACCAGAGAGAGGGATGGGCAGGGCCAGGGCTCCAGCCTGAGGCTTCTGGCTCCCACACAGTGTGGCTCGTGCCACATTCTAGCTGCCTGGTAAATTGTATGGAAAATAAGAAAATCTAGAAGTGCCCTGCTCTAGGAGAACTTATCAGATTGGGAGACATTCTGGAGAAAGTTATTAGAAAATAAACTAACAGTTGATATGACAGAAACAATAATGAAATAATAGCAACCTTTAACTGAGCACTGACTCAATGGAGCATTATGTGTTCTGCAGACATTATCTAATTTGGGACTCATAACAACCCTTTGAAGAAGTCTGGTTATCCCCATTATCCCCACTTTACAGACACTGAGACAAGGTGAGAGAATGTCCCACTGGGCTCAGTGACCACACTTAACAACAATAAACACTTGCATATTGTTTTCCAAAGACTCTCAGTGGAGATTGAGAGACACATGGTGAGTAATAACCCAAGGGCTGTGGCCACCTGGTCTTGAAGGTAGAAAAATGGAAATGTGCATGGGGCAGCCAGAGTGTTTCAAGGGAGTAGCACAGAGGTGGTCCATGTATATGACTCAATACCAGCCTGACTGTTTGGAGTGGCTGCAGACTTCTTACATCTATTAGCAGGACTGGAGCAGTTCATAAGTATGTTTACAGATGCCTTGCTGGGGACGGCATACTCTATAAGGAGTCATTGTAGCAGCATTGTGGGGGTTAGGAATAATTAAATAACATTTTCAGCTCCCCCAAGAGCCATTAGACTAAAACAGAGAAGCAGGTGAGAAGAGGAAGTTGAGAGTTATTTGCGCTTTGTTAATGGGCCTTTAATCAACAGACCTCCACTCCACCACCAGCAGCAGCTGGTCCCTGCAATCTGGGGAGACTGTATACTCACAAAGCTCCCATTCAAGTGCCATGGAGGCTGGCACAATGCAGCAATCAGACGAGCCCGAGCTTCTCCAAGGCGCTACACCTGCACCTGTTATCGCAATGGGAACTTCTTTATCAGCCCTTAGAAACTTACAAAATGGAGGAGGTTGCCTATAATAAGTTCACTTCCAGCCTTTGAGTATAGAGAGATATAAGCCAACATCAAGTGCTAATTGGCCTCTTTCTCTGGAGAACCATGAACCCCGGGTGGGTCGGGGCAGCCACAGGTCTACCATAGTAGTGTCAACATGACAGAGTCCGTTGGACTGTGAACCAACTCCAGCTGTGAGGGTGGGAGTTGGGTGGGATTGATGGCTATAGCTGGAACCAGGGGGATGGGAGCTGCATTAGCTTCCATCCCACCACTGTTGGAGAGAATGCATGAGCTGGCTTGTCAGGTGCGGAAGGAGGCTGAATGCTTTTTTGATTGCTATAATTGCGGCAAATTGGATGCTTGAGAGCGCCTCTTTAATGAGAAGAATCTCATGGATGAGACTTAGGGAAGAGGCCCCTCTTCAGATCCCTCTCCTTTGTCCCATGTGTATGAGATAATTCCCCAGCCATTATGGATTGTGAATGGGCTGCTAATTTTAGTTGTGCAAGCCAAATAAAGACCATGGTTGGTAGATCCGGAAGGTGATTCATCTGATATGAGGTTTGTATGGTGAAAGCTAAAGGTCTTGATAAGCACCCCTGGTTATTTCAAACTTTTCAACCAAAGAGCTGGAGAATTTTTAAGTGGTAGTCTCAGCACCAGAAACCAAACATGGCCTCCACTACCTTCTTTTCTGTTCAAGGTCCTTCTATCTTGGCAGTCCTGGGTGCTTTGAGTATGGGTGTCCTCCTCTAGGTCTTCTTATTTGGGAAGAATCAGGAAGGCAACAGCAAAGCCAAAGTCAGTGAAAAAGCCAAAGTAAAATCCACAGAGACCTAACACAAAACCAAGTCCAATGGGCTTTAATACACTGGGGGAAAGCAGACAAGAGTTAAAAAGATTTCAGAATCCAAGTGGGAATAGAAGTTCAGGAAGTTCTGAGGAAAGTTGAGGGTAGCTGGAAAGTCTTGATTCCTTTTATTGGCTTGCTAATTGCTTATGAGAGGTTCTTGGGCTTGTTGAGCTTAGAGTTACGGGGTCATAATAGCCAAGAGAAGATTGTACTATACTTGATTCCAAAGCTGGTTTTGCTACTTACCTGTTGTTTCCCTTGGGTAAGTCACTCTTTTGTTGGGCCTTAAGATGACCAGCTCATCCCAGTTTGCTGGAGACTTTCCAGTTTTAGCACTGCATCCTGGAAGCCCCTCAGTTCCAACAAACCATATGTCCTGCTTCACCAGGGCAGAGTACTGAGGGATAAGAGAGTGGAGAAGTAGGAGCTAGACTTTGAACTTTGGATATTAAGCAAAAATCTCTGATGTTATCTTGATAGCCCATTTTTCATCAAGCTCCATCCCAAAACACTACCATTGTTTCTCTCTTGAAGCATGTGTCTCTTCAGCCTTCTATTGTCTTTACTGATGCAGTTGTCTTCTCTGTGAGCAGTTTGAGGGTAAGGACTCCTCCCTGCCTAGGGACAGAGTACCAGGCACCTAGCAGGCCCTCAGTAAATATGTTATTGGATTGGATCCATTACCCCCTTGAGCCTTCTGTCTATAGGTCCAAAGGACATTCAGATGGACACGCTCTTAAGATCTTTGCAGTAACCAGGAGGCTTGAAGGACAGAAGTAGAAAAGAATAGGCCCAGGCCCTTGTCAGTCTTCTCCTACATATTTGCTGTGTGACCTTAAGTTACTTTCCTTCTCTGTCTTCAGTTTTCTGATGAGTAGTAAGATAAATTGATAATGTGATTTGTGTTGTATCAGTTTCTCTAAGTTGAAACTACAAAATCATAGAATTCTCATCTCTCTATGGTTCCAAGTTAGGGTTAGAATTCCGAGATACAGTTGGAATTCCCTTCTCTATATGATTCCAAGCTGGAGTTGACTACAAGTTAGTGTTCCAAGTTAGGGTCGTGTGAGTTTTGGAAGGGGGAACGTAAAAGAGGGCTTTTTTTTTTTTTTTTCCACTCTGAAGGTCAGTAAGGCAGGCACTGTTGGAACTCATGCACATTGTCACTGGTCTGCCCACTTACTTGATTGGTATGGGATACAGTCAGGCCTTCATCCCCTCCAGCTTCTGCCGGATCCCTGCCTTCAGCTTCCCTGAGTCCTGGGCCAAACACAGGGGTTACTCTGTGATGCCGGGTGCCAGCTCATTGTGTAGGTCAACGGCATCATAGGGATTGAAGGAGATGAGAGACAGATGATGTTCCAGCTAATTCTTAACAGGTTCTAGTCTGTTCTTGGTATCTCTACTTTATGTCTATCTTTCCTTCTACATTTCTAGCCCTGCTGACTTCAGACCCAGCACCAAATTCAGAAACTACAGCTTTAAATAGCCAACATAATCAGCTCCCACAATTGCGTGTGGCCTAATCTTCGTACATATTCCTCATTCTATACCACTTGAAGTGGTTCTGTTTCTCTGAATTGTGAATGATACAAATAATATCCATTGAATGTTTACTACGTGCCAGGCACTTTCTCAATATTTTGCCTATATTAATTTTTTAATCCTCCAGAATCTCTTGTGTGCTATGTAATATCCCCATTTTATATTATCTCCATTTTATAGTTGAGAACATTGAAGCTCAGAGAATTAAAGTAACTTGCTCCAAATCATACTGCATGCATGTAAGAGACCAAATTTTTAAATTTGGTTAAATTCCAGGAATTTAACCTGGAAGTTTGGTAGAGTCTGTGCTTTTATCTGTGACGTGATACTGTCTCATTTGTAGAGCAAGAGGTTGTTCTAGCTATCCTTGAAGTCTCTTAGAGTTTTAACACCCCGTGAAATAGTTTCTTTGTTCAGAATAGTGTATTTCAAAGTGTGGTCTAAGAGCCATCTACATCAGAATCCCCTGGGAAACTGGTTAAAACTCAGATCCCCTGTTGTCCATCGGTTTGCAGGCTGCAGTGGAGGTAGGGGCCCTGCTGTTTATAGTGTTTTCAGGTGATTTTGATGTACACTAAGCTTTGAGAACCAATCTCTACCCTAGAAGAGTAATAATAGTTGGAATAATGAATAAATACATGTGGCGTTTTGGTTCTTGGTTTTCTCTTGAGAAAGGAAAAGAGGAAATGAATGCATTCAGAGGCGGCTTCTCCTCCGAGCCTACCTTTAAGTGGAGGTTTGTAATGTAGCCTCAGGTCTACACTCGGGAAAACACACGTGATGGAGTTGGTATCAGAAAGCTCTGTAAGGATTTGCCTCTGCTCCTCCGGCAAGCGCCCCTGGAAACAGCTTCCGCGAGGCCGCCCCGTGACGGGGCCAGGAAGTGGTGAGAGCGGCAGCAGCCACAAGGCCGCCCCGTCTGCATCCTGCTTTTCTGCTCATCCCGGGGCCGTCCTCCCCAAGTTGTGAATGAGAAGTGTGTCTCCTCGCTTGAGAAGGGATTATCGTCATTTACGTTCTCTGGGGCAGGCAGCCACACTGGCTGGAGGTGGCAGAGTCACCGGGTGACTTTGGATATTAAGGGCCTCTGGAGCCTGGGCTCCCCGAAGCAGAGCAGCGTAGGCTGCACACATTGGTGTCAGAAGAAGGCCGGACGGTGGAAATCCTCTTCGTGGCTGCTTGCGGTCCTCATTAGCAGGCATCCCGGCCAGATAACCAGGGCCTCCTCCACCCAGTGACGCTGGCCTTCGGGACACTGGCATTCCTGTGCAAAGGCAGGCACCAGGTCCCTCAGGCCTAAGCTGGCCCCTCAGGTGTGGAGGGTACTTAATTGTTGGCAAGGGGCTTTCTTCCTATGCGCCACCTCCTTTGAGCTTCCCCACCGATCCTGGGATGAGTCATTTCAGGAACTTCAAACCTGACTGAGGAAAACGTTAATAATAATTTCTTATGTTTTTTGCCAAACTTCTCTCACAAAATGTGAGGAGGAAAAAAAAATCAGACTTTTTAAAAAAGTATTTTACTTTTCCTAGACGTGATGGTATGAGGCAAGTATTAGGTTCCAGTCAGGTGCTGGGTACTATGTTTGGCAAATTGCTTATGAGGTATCATTTCAGTCTTACAGTGCCCTTCAAAAATATCATAGTTTTACAAATGGGGAAACTGAAGCTCAGAAAGTTTACATAGCAACATGTTAAGTTATCTCACAAATAATATCACGAGATTTTGAGAAGGGACTGGTACAATGACATGATGAGGATGGAGGCATAAACTGAAGAAATAAGCTGATTACTGCAAGTGCACCTTGTACTACCATCCTCCTGGTGGTGAACTTCTTAAGATCATTGTCTGAGTCAGTTACATCACCACGCCTAGCACAAAAAGATACCAGTCTCGGGCTTCCCTGGTGGCGCAGTGGTTGAGAGTCTGCCTGCCAATGCAGGGGACACGGGTTCGTGCCCCGGTCTGGGAAGATCCCACATGCCGCGGAGCAGCTGGGCCCATGAGCCATTTCTGTTGAGCCTGTGTGTCCAGAGCCTGTGCTCTGCAATGGGAGAGGCCACAACAGTGAGAAGCCCATGTACAGCAAAAAAAAAAAAAAGATACCAGTCTCAACTCTGCTCAATATTATGTAACAACCTAAATGGGAAAAGAATTTGAAGAAGAATAGATACATGTATATGTATAACTGAATCACTTTGCCATACACCTGAAACTAACACAACATTGCTAATCAACTATACTCCAATATAAAATAAAAATTAAAAAAGAAAAAGAAACCAGTCTCATGCTTGCTTGACTTTGCAATCAGGTTAAGCCTAAAGGGTGACTTTTTGTTTGTTTGTTTGTTTGTTTTTTGGTGAAAGAACTATCACGGTGCTTTGTATTCCTGAGAGGACTTGGCCTATGGTTGATCTATCCCACGTTGTTTTTGCTCCAGAAGAAGGAAGAAAAATATCTCCCTACTTTCTTCTTTGATTCCTTTCAATACCTACCAATCCCAGTAAAAAGTCTCAGGTTCAGATGCACATACCTATAAACATGAATTCTAGATTCTTATGTTTTAGTAGAAATTTGTCAAACTCCTACTAGGTGCAGAAATTGCCTCTAGGTTCAGGGAGATCACTATGTAGTCAAGTATCGTCATCCTTTGCTGGATGTCTTGAATTCTATCATATCCCATCACCCTAAAACACTGAAATACTGGATAACAACATTAGGATGATTAGTTTAGAAAAGACACTGTAAATTATTTGAGGACAGGAATTATGTCTGTTTTGTTCACCCCAGGTTTTCAGAGCTTTAACCCACTCACCGCCTAGCACAGGGGTGGGTTTTCTCTACATATTTGTTGAGTGAATAAACAAGTAACTGAATGAGGAAAGGGATGAACGAATTTTTCAGATTTCCTGGACAACCTGCCCACGACGTGTGAGAACTAGTGAAATGTCTCCCACTCGGTCTCCCTCCCTCCTGGGTCTCTTTGAGCCATGCTGAGCCATGAGGCCAAGGTTAATGCTCCCTTATAAGCATAAGATACCGCTTATCTTCAAGTGACAGTTCTGCTAAAAATATTCACTGGCTCCCTCTTGTTGGACTTAGGATGAAGGAAAGATTAAGAATTAAATGTCTGGGCTACAGGATCCAGCATCTTTGAATTCTGTTGCTAAACATTTCTAGGGACTCCCAAGGAAAGTATATGCTAGGCACCATGTGGAGAACTGATTTTTTCCCAGTTCCAGTGTCAAGTAAGCAGGTCAAAGGAGCTAGTCTCTTTTTATATTCTCAATCCCAAATCTAAATCTCCGGTTTACCATTGCAGTGGTGAGGAAAGGCCAGGCCAGAACTTGTCTAACATCAACAGGACGAAAGAATTTTCCCTGAACAGGCTTATCTACATCTCTGGAAACATGGCTCATCAGTGCTCTTGGCCTTGGCCAATCCATAGTAAAAAAGCCTTCTTAATTTGTTATTCAAGTCTCTCCATGGTCCAACTCCATCAAAAACGATAGTCAAACTAACACGGAATTCCAAACCAACCTCCACACACCCCAAAATGAGTCCTCCCTCATCTGGCCGGAGTGGTCCTCTCAGTACTTGCTGAGTACCCAGCACATTCCTCTCTCCTTATCTTGGTTCTTAAGTCCCTCCCTGTCAGTGTCCCTTCCTGTGCCTCCTTTGCCACTGTTTTTCCAGGACGAGCTCAGTGCTCCCTTCCTCCTTGCATTGAGCCCTGGCTTCTCCTCCTCACATGCAGAAGGTGAGAACAAAGGAGGAAGCTCGTGTAACATTTCTACCCCTTATCCCCCAGTGCCCAGGACAGGCATGCACTGAGTCGAATGAGAAGAAGAACCTGGGTTCTATCCTTCTTAATTGTAAGAATTTGGCACTCTCACTTAACCTCCCCAAATTCCAATTTCCTCATCTAGAAAATGGGGATAATAAATATTACTAAATATTATTAATCACTTATTAAATGAATTTGTAGGACTTGTTAGTGAAAAGAATTATTACATTAAATATAGGATCTTTACCACAGTCTTGTTTCATTCCTGTCTTTTCTGAGTAGGTGCTGGACACAGAAGAAGAGAAATAGAAACAGAATTAGTGATTTAACACTTTATGTTCAGTATCTCATCCACTATCCATATCCTGTGTCTAACATTTTGGATTTCTGCTAAATGCATGACAAATATCTACAGTAGAAACAACAGGTGTGAGTTTTTCTCATAAATATATTTTCTTATATTTTTTGAATCAATAAAGTGCCATTTGTCAGGTAACAATTTATTAAGCCAGCCTCAGTATTTAGCTAAGAGAATAGACTTGTGAAAGACATGGTAATTATCTTGAAATACATGAAAACCTCTCATAAAAATGAATTGTCTGAAACCACTTCTGCCCTCTGGGCCGCATGCCCAGTGTTGCTGTATCTAAGCTGAAGCCGGTCACCTTTTTTGAGTAAAGAGCTCTGGGCTGTGAAGAAAAGGAGACAACAGTCATACAGCCGTGTGGCTGACAGTGTCTTGGTGCTCCAGTCTGGTGTCACGCCTGAGTTTCTGAAGTGTGAGAGCCGAGTTCAGGACATTGGACCACCAGAGACCTCCCGGCCCCACGTAATATCAATCGGCTAGAGCTCTCCCAGAGATCTCTGTCTCAATGCTAAGACCCAGCTCCACCCAGTGGCCAGCAAGATCCAGTGCTGGACACCACATGTGAAACAACTAGCAAGACAGGAACACAACACCACCCATTAGCAGAGAGGCTGCCTAAAATCATTCTAAGTTCACAGACACCCCAAAACACACCACCGGACACAGCCCTGCCACCAGAAAGACAAGATCCAGCCCCACCCACAAGAACGCAGGCACCATTCCCCTCCACAAGGAAACCTACACAACCCACTGAACCAATGACCTCACCCACTGGGAGCAGACACCAAAAACAATGGGAACTACGAATCCACAACCTGTGTAAAGGAGACCCCAAACACAGTAAGTTAAACAAAATGAAAAGACAGAGAAATATGCTGTAGATGAAGGAGTAAGGTAAAAACCTACCAGACCAAACAAATGAAAAGGAAATAGGCGGTCTACCTTAAAAAGAATTCAGAGTAATGACAGTAAAGATGATCCAAAATCTTGGAAATAGAATGGAGAAAATACAAGAAATGTTTAACAAGGATCTAGAAGAACTAAAGAGCAAAAAAACAATGATGAACAACACAATAAATGAAATTAAAAATTCTCTAGAAGGAATCAGTAGCAGAATGAGGTAGAAGAATGGATTAAGTGACCTGGAAGATGAAATAGTGGAAATAAATACCTCAGAGCAGAATAAAGAAAAAAGAATGAAAAGAATTGAGTACAGGGCTTCCCTGGCGGCGCAGTGGTTGGGAGTCCGCCTGCTGATGCAGGGGATGCGGGTTCGTGCCCCGGTCTGGGAGGATCCCACATTCCGCGGAGCGGCTGGGCCCGTGAGCCATGGCCGCTGAGCCTGCGTGTCCGGAGCCTGTGCTCTGCAACGGGAGAGGCAGCAGCAGTGAGAGGCCCGCATACCACCCAAAAAAACAAAAAACAAAAAAAAAACAACAAAAAAGAATTGAGTACAGTCTCAGAGACCTAGGGGACAACATTAAATGCACCAACATTCGAATTATTGGGATTCCAGAAGAAGAAGAGAAAAAGAAAGGGACTGAGAAAATTTTTGAAGAGATTATAGTTGAAAACTTCCCTAATATGGGAAAGGAAATAGTCAATCAAGTCCAGGAAGCACAGAGAGTCACATACAGGGTAAATCCAAGGAGAAACACATATTAATCAAACTATCAAAAAATAAATACAAAGGAAAAATAGTAAAAGTAGCAAGGATAAAGCAACAAATAACATACAAGGGAATCGCCATAAGGTTAACAGCTGATCTTTCAACAGAAACTCTGCAAGCCAGAAGGGAGTGGCAGGACATATTTAAAGTGATGAAAGGGAAAAACCTACAACCAAGATTACTCTACCCAGCAAGGATCTCATTCAGATTCAACAGAAAAATTACAACTTTACAGACAAGCAAGAGCTAAGAGAATTCAGCACCACCAAACCAGCTTTACAACAAATGCTACAGGAACTTCTCTAGGCAGGAAACACAAGAAGAGGAAAAGACCTAAAATAACAAACCCAAAACAATTAAGAAAATAGTAATAGGAACATACATATTGATAACTATCTTAAATGTAAATGGATTAAATGCTCCAACCAAAAGACATAGACTGGCTGAATGGATACAGAAGCAAGACCCAAATATATGCTATCTACAAGAGACCAACATCAAACCTAGAGACACATACAGACTGAAAGTGAGGGGGTGGAAAAAGATATTCCGTGCAAATGGACATGAAAAGAAAGCTGGAGTAGCAATTCTTATATCAGACAAAATAGACTTACTTTAAAATAAAGACTATTACAAGAGACAAAGAAGGACACTACATAATGATCAAGGGATCAATCCAAGAAGAAGATATAACAATTGTAAATATTTATGAGCCCAACATAGGAGCACCTTAATACAGAAGGCCAATGCTAACAGCCATAAATGGGGAAATTGACAGTAACACAATCAAAGTAGGGGACTTTAACACCCCACTTTCACCAGTGGACAGATCATCCAAAATGAAAATAAATAAGGAAACACAAGCTTTAAGTGACACATTAAACAATATGGACTTAATTGATTTTTAAAGGACATTCCATCCAAAAACAACAGAATATACTTTCTTCTCAAGTGCTCATGGAACATTCTCCAGGAAAGATCATATATTGGGTCAAAAATCAATCCTTGGCAAATTTAAGAAACTTGAAATCGTATCAGGTGTCTTTTCTGACCATAACGCTATGAGACTAGATATCAATTACAGGAAAAATACTGTAAAAATACAAACACATGGAGGCTAAACAATACTAAGTAACCAAGAGATCACTGAAGAAATCAATGAAGAAATCAAAAAATACCTAGAAACAAATGACAATGAAAACCCGATGACCCAAAACCTATGGGATGCAGCAAAAGCAGTTCTAAGAGGGAAGTTTATAGCACTACAATCCTACCTCAAGAAACAAGAAACATCTCAAATAAACAACCTAACCTTACACCTAAAGCAATTAGAGAAAGAAGAAGAACAGCAGCAACAACAACAAAAAACCCCTAAAGTTAGCAGAAGGAAAGAAATCATAAAGATCAGATCAGAAATAAAAGAAAAAGAAATGAAGGAAACAATAGCAAAGATTAATAAAACTAAAGCTGATTCATTGAGAAGGTAAACAAAATTGATAAACCACTAGCCAGAATCATCAAGAAAAAAAGGGAGAAGAATCAAATCAATGGAATTAGAAATGAAGAAGAAAAAGTAACAACTGACACTGCAGAAATAGGATCATGAGAGATTACTACAAGCAACTCTATGCCAATAAAATGGACAACCTGGAAGAAATGGACACATTCTTAGAAAGGCACAACCTGCCAAGACTGAACCAGGAAAAAATAGAAAATATAAACAGACCAATCACAAGCATTGAAATTGAAACTGTGATTAAAAATCTTCCAACAAACAAAAGCCCAGGACTAGATGGCTACACAGGCAAATTCTATCAAACATTTAGAGAAGAGATAACACCTATCCTTCTCAAACTCTTCCAAAATATAGCAGAAGGAGGAACACTCCCAAACTCATTCTACGAGACCACCATCACCCTGATACCAAAACCAGACAAAGATGTCACAATAAAAGAAAACTACAGGCCAATATCACTGACAAACATAGATGCAAAAATCCTCAACAAAATACTAGCAAACAGAATCCAACAACACATTAAAAGGATCATACACCATGATCAAGTGGGGTTTATCCCAGGACTGCAAGGACTCTTCAATATATGCAAATCAATCAATGTGATACATCCTATTAACAAATTGAAGGATAAACACCATATGATAATCTCAATAGATGTAGAAAAATCTTTTGATAAAATTCTAGACCCTTTTATGATAAAAAACTCTCCAGAAAGTAGGCATAGAGAGAACCTACCTCAACATAATAAAGCTAATATATGACAGACACACAGCCAACATTGTTCCCAATGGTGAAAAACTGAAATCACTTTCTCTACGATCAGGAACAAGACAAGGTTGCCCACTCTCGCAACTATCATTCAACATAGTTTTGGAAGTTTTAGTCATGGAAATCAGAGAAGAAAAAGAAATAAAAGGAATCCAAATTGGAAAAGAAGAAGTAAAACTGTCACTGTGTGCAGATGACATGATACTACACATAGAGAATCCTAAAGAGGCCACCAGAAAACTACTAGCGCTCATCAATGAATTTGGTAAAGTAGCAGGATGCAAAATTAATGCACAGAAATCTCTTGCATTCCTATGCACTAATGATGAAATATCTGATAAAGAAATCAGGGAAACATTCCCATTTACCACTGCAACATAAAGAATAAAATAGCTAGGAATAAACCTATCTAAGGAGACAAAAGACCTGTATGCAGAAAACTATAAGACACTGATGAAAGAAATTAAAGATGATACAAAGAGATGGAGAGATGTACCATGTTCTTGGATTGAAAGAATCCACGTTGTGAAAATGAGTATACTACCCAAAGCAATCTGCAGATTCATTGCAATCCCTATCACACTGCCAATGACATGTTTCACAGAACTAGAACGAAACATTTCACAATCTATATGGAAACACAAAAGACCCCGAATAGCTAAA
>RJWK010038055.1:0-20984 GCA_004363435.1 Platanista minor
GGAAAATGGAATATTATATAGAAATATATTAAGTGTATTATATATGGTATGCTATACTATAATAAGTGGAATATAGTATGCTAGATTTTATTACTGTATCAATTATGTATTCCCTTCTCTGTAAAACCCCTTGCCATGTGACCTCCTCTTCCTTCTGTGAGAGGAATATTTCTCACCACTTTTTTGTTATACTTTGGGACGTGAATTGACTTGTTCATTAAAATGAAGATGAAATGGAATTATGCTTCAGAAATTACCAGCCTTTGCATACTTCCATCACAAGAACACCTTATACTAAGTAAAGGTAGACCCTTTAGTCTGTGCTGTGGTAGAAAGAAGGTACATGGAATAGAGACACAGGCAACCTGTATCTGACAAGTTGTTGTAAGGCACTGAGTTGGGGTTTTTTTGTTTTGTTTTGTTTCGTTTTTTTAACAGAAGATAGAAGACTAAATTACATGTTTTTGGAAAATAATCATAAAAACATGAAAAAATAGTCTTTTTTATATTTTTGATAAGTGAGAACAAACAAAGCCTCCCAACCATCTGTACTATATCTGTCCCCTGAGATCATTGATAGCACCAACATCTTACAAATGAAGACTTAGTTACTCCTAAGAAAAATAAATTCTTAATGATTCTGAATTCTAAAACCTGAAATAAAAGTTGCAACAGAGATTTAAGGTCACATATTTAAGCAATGGTGCAAGCAAGACTACTAACCATCTGAGCTTTCTATTGGGAAGAATATACAGCAAAAAATAAAAAGACGTCTCTGAAGAGCCACAGGAATACATTAAGAAATAATGTGTGCAAAGAGAACATGAAAATAGGAACACAAGTCAAGGTCTGAAATATTGATGTTAGCAGCCCATATGCTGATGCTGGGTTTACATGCCTAGCAGGAAGGCAACGGGAGCTGTGAAACTCAGGCATCATGGTTCATTTGTATGGTTGGCAGAATGGTAAGTCCTGCACCAAAGCAATCATTAACAAACGTTGTCAATAAATTGCTAAAAATACTTCACAGGAAATCATTGTTAGCTCCCAGTTTAGTGCCCCAAGTCTTTGGTGAATAATTTGCATTTAATAATTGACAGATATTTGTCCCATGTTGCTCTCTAATATGTTTGGAATAAACAGGTGGAAAGCCTGTTAGATCCTAAAAGAAGCAAGGAAAGTTGAATCATATATATGATATACATATATATACATATATATTTTTAGTTAAATCTGGAAATTTAACTTAAAAATACAATGAACATATTTCAAAGAATGAACATACTTCAAAAAAAAAAAAGATTTGCCTTCTTATGTTAGTTTTTTATTTCTGCAGCAAAAAATAACCCTAAATCTGGTGGCTTAGAAGAGCACAAATGTATTGTAGCATTGTTTTGTAGGTCAGAAGTCCAGTAAGGGCCTTATTAAACTAAAATCAAGGTGTTAGCAGGGCTACATTTCTTTTGGGGGGCTATCAGGGAGAATCCATTTCCTGCTCACTTGAATTAACAGAATTCAGTTCCTTGTGCTATAAGACTGAGGGCCATTCCCAGGTTCTTTGGTCTACTCATTCCTCCACCTTCAAAGTCCATGGCTCCTGGCCCCATCCCTCTATCTCCAAAGTCAGTGACAGCAGTTTTATTCTCTATCAAGCTTCCTCCTTCTTCATTCTCTTTTCCCTAACCCCGTTGGAAAAAGTTATTCATTTTCAAGGAATCATGTGATAAACTGAGCCTTCTTGGATAATCCACTGTAATCTTACAGTCTCAAGGTCTGTAACCTTAATTACACATGGAAATTTCATTTTGCCATGTAATGTAATCTATTCAGGGATTCAGGTGATTAGGATGTGAGCGTCTTTGGAGGGACAGTATTCTGCCCACCAAAACTACTAAATGGTCAATCCAGCATTCATTAAAAAAAAAAAAAAAAAAAAAAAAAAAAAAAAAAAAAAAAAAAAAAAAAAAAAAAAAAAAAAAAAAAAAAAAGAGTGAGAGAAGAAATGGATATAACTAAGACAACATTTAGGGACAGGAACTGACACTTGCCTACATCACAGGAAACCTGAAATACCAACATGAATTTGTCAAGGTTCAGAAAGTGAAGAACTCCTTAGGTGACAAAGACTGGAGACTGACAGACCCACCTCTACTTTTCCCTTATTCCTCCATAGCTGCCTCTATAATAGAGGATCTGAAATCCAAAAACTCAAGTTTCAAATGATAGTACTCAGAATTCTGAACTTTTATCAGCCTCTACCCTAATGTTTCTGTAAGCTTCATTTCTGGATCACCTACAATAGAAGGACTTAAGCTTCCAAAGTAATTCTTATTCACAAAATTTTAAAACTGCTGCTACAGCAGCTAGAAATGCCTTTAGAAATCAGGGTTTTTGACAAACCATTTAAAGGCATTGGATAAAATAAGTAAGGAAAGAGAAAAATGCTACAGGAGTTAAATATACAGTTATGTTTACTAATTACCTCTTTCTTTTTAGTTCAATATCTAAAAATGCAAAGAAAAGATACCTTAATAAAGGACTCCAAGCATTTCTGTTTACCTTATACCTATCAATAAATATTTCATTTTGAGAAATTAAGTAGACTGGCCTAGTATACACTAAGATATAGTCAGTACTCTTAAAATTTTATTAATGGAGAGAAGTCTAATGATTACTAATCACTTTATTTTTATTTTATTATTTTATTATTTTTTTTTTTTTTGCGGTACGTGGGCCTCTCACTGCTGTGGGTTCTCCCGTTGCGGAGCACAGGCTCCGGACGCGCAGGCTCAGCAGCCATGGCTCATGGGCCCAGCCGCTCCGCAGCATGTGGGATCTTCCTGGACCGGGCCATGAACCAGCATCCCCTGCATTGGCAGGTGGACTCAACCACTGCGCCACCAGGGAAGCCCCTCACTTTATTATTTTGAATTAAAAGAGTCTATTATTTTAATATTCATTTGGAGTAATTGCTAATTCTGTATTTGGACATCTAATGGGAATGTAACACTTCAGTTTTTATGTTAAAATCTTATTGATGCTTCTGATCCTAAGTAAATAAAAAAATTAAGGTGTCTATGAAGGTAACAATTGTTTCCATCCACATTATTTATATTGTTCTTTCATAGTCCATATCTTTGCATAGTGACGTGAAGACCATGTGCATAAAGATGTTTTCAAATAACTTTTTATTTCCATTGATTTTTTTCCCTTTTTTTTTTTTTTTTTAGCGGTACGCGGGCCTATCACTGTTGTGGCCTCTCCCGTTGTGAAGCACAGGCTCCGGATGCGCAGGCTCAGTGGCCATGGCTCATGGGTCCAGCCGCTCTGTGGCATGTGAGATCTTCCCGGACCGGGCACGAACCCGTATCCCCTGCATCGACAGGCGGACTCTCAACCACTGCGCCACCAGGGAAGCCCCCACTGATTTTTTAAATAATTAATGGTTATAACTAAGATCCCACTTTGGAAAAGCAGCAATATTTTACAATCATCAGATGTCAGAGGACTTTATTTTTCAACTATAATATGATGAATTATTAGGTTGTTTGCAAAAGCAACATGAGCTTACTTAGCTGCATGACAATTAGCTTACTGATCTTTGTTCTACCTTTTCATACAAACAAGGAACAATTTTAAGGACATTTAAAAAAGAGTAGCAAATTTTTAATATCATGTTTCTATGCTAATAGTAAAAACAAAAATCTAATTAATTCAGTCTTGCTGAAGAACCATCGCAGAGAGATTCTAAACAGGGTGTTAATAAACAAATGCCTAGCCTTGTAAAAACTGTCTGAGTGATCTATATATACCCACACAGCAGGCTTAGGAAAACTGTAAGGAAGGCCAAAAGCCTGGGCCTTCATTCACCCTGTAAATCACTCCTGCTTCATTCTCTGGGCAATAATGGGACCAAAATGAATGAGTGGTAACAGAACACCTGAAGGTCTGTGAAAGAAAGATACAAATAAAACTGCATAGCCTAGCTCTATCAGAGACAGCATAAAACAATAAATTTAACATCATACCTGGAACAAATAACAAATATTGAAATTGTAGGTTTCTAGAGGCTGGTTGGAGGAAAGAGACAATATAATCTAGAAACATTCTATCAAATGTCACTAGTTTAAAACTGCAAGCTTTTACACGAAGTTTGTGAGGGTGGGGGGTATCATTCAAATACATTTGTACAATGTTAAATTTAATTAAGATGACTTATCTTGTAAATAATTATTTTTCTTGATAAATGGATAAATAAAATGTATATAAATCTTACCTGGTAACAAAATTGTTACCTAAATTTTCAATTCACAAGATACCAAAAACTTTATTAATTGGTATGTTCTCTATGTTGCAAATACTTTGATATATATAATCAGGAAGCATGAAACTACAGGAAGTAGGACACCATATGAAAACCAGGAATTCTGAAGCAAAAAAAAAAGAGATTAAGACCAGAGGTCCTTCACAGACCCAGGAAGATAATGAGTGGTTTCTGGAACCAAGTTCTCAGCCCAGAGAATTCAATACTGTAGATACAGATCAGATACCTATGTTTTTAATGACCAGCATAGTGAACAGAACACTTTGAGTTTGATGTACAGAAATTTAGGGTTTTATGATAGTCTTAATTAATAAGCGCATCTCTGTGTTCCTACATGTGACATAAGTCACCTAGTCAAATAATTAAAAGGTATACTTGTAAGCAGCATTAAACAAAAATACAGTGCTCAGAAGACTCATGCTTCAATAGCTGCCCCATTACATGAGGGAATCACTATTCTCTCTGTGCCTGAGATTCCTACCTGTAAATGAGGATCAAATTCATTTGATTCAAGTGAATTCTGTCAAATTCATTTGAAAGGACACCTTTGTTGTCCCACTTAGAACCTTTCAGATCCATTTTAGCATTTATGTATTAATTTCCTCTAGCTTTAGTATATTTTTGCTTTTCCTTACAATAGCTTGTAGCTGCAGCTCTTCAGAGAAGTGACCTTGGTGTCTTAGAGCCCATAGAGAGCCAGAGCTGCCTGGAGGATACAGTACATCACCCTGCATACACAATCCTAGCACCCCTGAGATAAGAACAGATAGGTATAGTAATATGAAAACCCAGCTTACTGACAGTTTCTAAGGCATAATTTCCCCAGCAGAGTTTCCTTGATGTATCAGGCTGAAGCTACACTCCGTGAGATTTTTCCTGAAATTTCACCCATGTCTTCTTCCTTGACTTCTTCTCTATCTGTCCTGCTTCCTCCACGCCTTCATGAGACTTGCCTGGGAAAATTTCTTTAATACAACATTTGCAGAAGAATCCTTGCCTCACTGTTTGGGGTAGCCCAACCTAAGACACTTACAATGCTGAGTTTTAAAATGACTCTTAACACAGAAACATTTAGTGTTAGATGTGTCTCCTCAACTCTAGGACTCTACATGTGCTACTTGTTCCAGAAAAGAAATAAAATATATGACTTCACATTTTCTCTATGAAAACTGCATAAGGTATTTTTGCTTGTATTTATTTGTTTGTTTTTATGGACTTTAATGGGTCCTTTACCACTTATAAAATACATGCAAGCTCTTAAAACTATAAAGCACAATGCAATTGTAGAGTATGTCTTTCCTTAGTAATATGTATTTAAGGTTCTTCCATATCTTTTGGATAGCTTAAAGCATTAATAATAGCAGTGAATATTATTCATTTTTAACACTGAATAATATTCCATTGTCTGGCTGTACCACAGTTTATTTATCCATTCACTTACTGAAGGACATTTTGTTTGCTTCCAAGTTTTGACAATTATAAATAAAGCCACTATAAACATCTATGTGCAGTTCTTTGTGGAAATATAATTTTCAACTACTTTGGAGAAATATCACTGAGTGTGATTGCTGAATCATATGGTAAGAGTATGTTTAGTTTTCTAAGAAACCACAAAACTGCCTTCCAATGTGACTACACGATTTTGCATTCCCACCAGTCATGAATGTGAGTTTCTGTTGCTCTGCATCTCACCAGCATTTGGCATTGTCAGTGTTAAAGATTTTGGTCATTTTAATAGGTGTATAGTTGTTTCTTATTGTTGTTTTCATTTTTATTTCCCTGATGACATATAATGTGGAACATCTTTTCATATGTTTGTCGGCCATGTGTATGTCTTCATTGGTGAAGTCTGTTAAGGTCTTTGGCCTATTTTTTAATTGGGTTGTTTGTTTTCTTATTGTTGAGTTTTAAGAGTATTTTTTTTGTGTGTGTATTTTGGGTAATAGGCCTTTATCCAATGTGCCTTTTGCAAATATTTTCTCCGAGTCTGTGGCTTGTCTTCCTATTCTCTTCACATTTTATTTCACAGAGCAGAAGTTTTTAATTTTAATGAAGTCTAGCTTATCAATTATTTCTTTTATAGATTGTGCTTTTGGTGTTATATCTAAAAAGTCATCCCCATGCCCAAGGTCATCTAGATTTTCTCTTATGTTGTCCTCTAGAAGTTTTATAGTTTTGTACTTTACATTTAGGTTTATTATCCATTTTGAATTAATTTTTGTGAACTAAAAATGAATTTAAATAAAGATCACCTTATATAAAAGTTAAAACACACACAATAAAAGAGTAGATGTTAGCTGTTTTCTAACACAGTCTATTGAACAAAAGATGCCTTTTTTATTTCAAAACAGAAAATTTAAAAATTAATTACTTTTTAAAAAAAATTCTAACAATTTTTATTGATCTACAAGTGTTGAGCTCAGTAATAATTGTTGGTTTTACAAGACAATAAGCTCTATTTTTTTTTCCCTCAAGGAAGTCCTAATCAACAAGACATTTGAATAATTCTCTAATACACTGACCAAAAAAGGCTTGTACTAAGGACAGTAAGTTATTTAGAAAGAAGTAAATTATTATTCCTGGTGAGAAAAAAAAGTTTAAGGAAAGCATCCTAGAAATGATAAAATATGCGTACATGTCTGATTGAGTAGTATTGAATCATCTAGGACAGGGAAAGAGATTTTTCCAGAAAGAGATAGCAAAGGGGACAAAAAAAATGTGAGAAACCTACAGTATATATGGGAAATGTTGCTATGTGGCTAAAACATAAGAGCATGAAGGAAGGTAGCAACAGTTTAGAAAGGTAGATTATAAAAAATATGTTTGATATACCAAGGAGTTTGACTTTATCATTTAGGTAATCTGAAATCATAACATATTATATTTAAAAACTTTATAGAATCAAGAGACCTTAATATGTCTGTAGACTAGATGGAATAAACCAATAGAGATATTGTAGGTATAAGGGGTGAGGTGGAAAAAATAGTATCAGTGGTTTGCCCCTGAAAGGAGAAAGGAATGAATAATACTGGGTCTGAGAAAGAGCCTTTTATTTTTGGCTCTAAGAAAAAAGGGGGAAAAAAAGTAAAGAAGAAATATTCCATAAACTTATTAGTATTTTTGTTAGACTGTTCTGTAGAAACTTCCTACTGTGATTCAGTATTACAAGAAAAATATTATTATGTGAATAAATTGAAAAATGCTAGATTAATGAATGGTATATAGTTTTCCTTAAGACAGAAAAACTCAAAGCCTCCAGCCATTATTAATCTCCTAATTAAACATCCTTTTTTCAATATTTTCCAAAATTGGTAGACCACAGAATGCTATTTTCATGAAGTATCTCATATGATTATAATTTCCAGAGTTTCTAATGTGAGATAAGTGATTTATATGCTATAGTATTGAATATTGTCCTCCATCCCCAGAGTCTGTCAGTCACTTATATAATGCAGCATAAGCTCTATGTATCTAGGTAATTAGCAAGGAAATATGGGCTCCTGATATACAAACCATGGTTTCTGCAGCTGAATTGCTTACTCCAATAGCAAGAGATATTTCCAAAACAAAATAGGACAAACAAGTTTGAGAATTAAATCCTGAATTATATGATACATATAATAATTCTCATAATTATTCAAAGAAAATTAATAATGAGGCTTAGCACTCATGACAAAGTTGTCATATATCTGTACACGGGGTATTATACAGAGAATGGAGGTCTGATCTTCCCAAATTCAGCCATTGAATGGAATGATTATAAAGAAACTTTCTACTTTCTGAAGCTCTGGGGTATAAATAATTATAATCTATGAAGTCATATGGAAAAGACTAAACATAAAAGATCATACTTGGGATAATACTCTACTAGTACAGTTAAGAATATTAAGAGAAAATTACTAATAAATGTTGAAAGTGCATTATACAATAAACTAAAAAGATAGAGATAATAATGCAGAGATTAAGGAAAAATTCAAAGCCAGGAGGAGAAAAACACTGAAAGCATGTATTTTGAAGGAAATAGAAATAGTCAATATTACTAGAAGGAATCAATATAGGGAATGTGATTGGAAAATTAAGTGGGAATCTGCCTAGAATCCATGCTAAACAGACAAGGAACAATTTGGAGTAAATGACTGACATGTTTATAATTATGAATTAGATATGTTGAATACAAAAGCCATTCTTTTACTCTGTTTAATAATAAGCATTTTTCCAGGCTTCATTTTAATATCAGGCATATTTTAAAACTTTTAAATCAACTACATAAATACTAAAAAATAATTGTTCATATATATTTTAAAAAGAACTTGCCCACCCAGAATACATATATTGAAAACAACATGAAATAAATCAACCATCTTATTCAACAACAAAAATAAGCTTTTCATTTCCTGAAAACTAAGCCTATAATTTCATTTCATTTAACTAACAAATCCCAATAGGTAAGATCATTAAAACTATGTTATATCAAATATGTGTTTCAATTATTTATTGCACCATAACAAGTCGCTCCAAAACTTAATTGCTTGAAACAACATCTATTTGCTATTTCTTGCAATTCTGAGTTGACTGGGCTCTGATGGATGGCTCTTCTGCTCCATGAGGTATCAAATGAAATCAGTCACTTGCACTAAGCAGGTGGTCAAACTGGGTTAAAGATCCAAACTGCTTCACACTCATGTCTGGTCCTTAGTGTTCTTGCACAAGGCCTCTCCACATGGCAGTTTGGGGCTTTCTTACAGCACTATGGTCTCAGGGTAGTCGTTCTTCTTACAAGAGACCTCCCTTCCCCAGAAAGCACATTAAGGCAAGCTTCCATGCCTCTTAAAGTTTAGGCACACACAGAATTAAAACCAAATTTTTTGCCACAGATTTTGGTCAATGTCAGGCCAGCTCATATTTAAAGTTAAAGACTCCACATTTTGATTGGAGACGGGAGGGATTAATATTGGGCATCTCTGATCACTATTTACTACAATAAGTATATATTATAATAGGCACTGTTTATTTTTCAGTAAAATTAAGAATCCTCCATTTCCATAGCTAGATATTAGAAGTATTAGAAGACTCTATTTGACGATCACCACTAGACCAGGTAAGTTGAAGTAGTCACTGGTAGGATCATAGAACTAGAGTTTGAATATAGGATTAAACTCATCCCAGACAATCATAAGTTCCACCCATATCCCACATTGAATTTATAATTTTGTTCAAATAATTTTGAAAAATGATAAAATGTACTTCTATTATCCTCTTAAAGACTTGGCAATGTTATATTAAAAACTGTAAATAACTTTCTGATGGAATCTCAGTCTTATGGTCAAAATACAAGTTGCATGTAAGGCTGAGTTTCCATCAGAAAGATAGAAAGTGAGGTTCTTTTTTAATTGAAGTATAGTTGATTTACAATGCTATATTTGTTTCAGGCATACAATGTAGTGATTTGATATTTTTAGAGATTATACTTCATTTAAGTTATTGTAAAATATTATATTCTCTGTGCTGTACCTTACATCCTTGTATCTTATTTATTTTATACCTAGTAGTTTGTACCTCTTAATCCCCTTCTCCTACCTTGCCCATCCCCCACCCCTCTCCTCTCTTCTCACCACTAGTTTGTTTTCTGTATCCATGAGTCTATTTCTCTTTTGTTAAATAGAAATGGAGTTCTTAACCTGCTGCATTTCAGGGAGCCAGTGAACTTTTGAAAATTTTGCACATATATATTTTTCTGTGCAGTTGATTAATTAGCTCTCTTTTCCCCCTAAATTTTACATATCTCATTTTCTAGAGTCAGAAGAGCTATATTTGAACCATAACTTGATCAATCTTAACTAAATGTCTCATTTGTCAAATAAAAATAATACTATCTTGAAAACAATTGTATGAATATCAATTATCTCTTGCAAAATAATTATTAAATATTAGTTATTTTTAGAAACCTTTTGTTTTTAAATTATGATTTTTCTCACATGGGATCTAACAAAAACCATTAAGTAACCCTTTGTCATGTTCAGATAAATCTCTTCAGTGCTTTAAAATTATTCTTTTTTTTTTTTTTTTTTTTTTTGCGGTATGCGGGCCTCTCACTGTTGTGGCCTCTCCCATTGCAGAGCACAGGCTCCGGACGCGCATGCTCAACAGCCATGGCTCACGGGCCCAGCCACTCAGCAGCATGTGGGATCTTCTCGGACCGGGGCACGAACCCGTGTCCTCTGCATCGGCAGGCGGACTCTCAATCACTGCGCCACCAGGGAAGCCCTAAAATTATTGTCTTATTTGGTCCTCACAGCAACACTATGGAAAAGATTTTATTAGGATTCCCACTTTACTGATAAGAAAATTTGGAGGATAAAAATTTTACTTACTGCTACATAGTCATCCAATACAGTAGACTGTCTTATTATTTCATTAATATTTAAGCCCTCTCTCTTTAGAAGAACTATATATTTCCTTCTTAAATTCAGATATGACCATGATACTTGGTTTATCTAATACAATGTAAGAACAAGTACCTGTCATTTCTGGGCATAAGCTTTCAGAACCAGTATAAAGTTCACCATGTTCTCTTTTGCCTACTTCTGTGATCTTGAAGAGTGAGCCAAGCCGAGGCCTTCATAAATGAAGCAGATGTGGAGAAGAGTACCCTTGCAAACCCTTGAAGATGAAAGAGCTGTGAATGAGAAATTAACTTTAGTCATCTTACATCAAGAAAAAAATTGGCATGTGTTTGTTATCACAGCCAAACTTACCATATCCTGACTGGTTACACAGCCAGTGAGGTGAGAAGCTAAGATCGGAACCAAGCCAATCTGGCTTCCAAGCCTGAACTTTGAACTACTCTGTAATATTGCCTTTCTTGATTTTAAAAATGACCTTTTTTTTCTTTTCTTCATTTTTTTTCAATTCTTTTCATTAACCCTTTAAGTTTTCTGAGGAATATTATACTGTTTTCTTAAGGGGACAGCACCTGCTTTGGTGCTAGTTTTCAGAGAACAATAGTTGGAAATAAGCATGAGAAACTTCCATAAAAGGCAATTTGAAGTTTGGGATAACCTCCAACACCAGAATGGGAAATCTATTAGAAGTGCTCAAAATATCCATGCAAAGTTAATTGAGGGAAATAAAAAAAGAAATGTGTACCTAGGCTGTCCATAGAACCTCTACTCTTAAATTGAGGCTGCCTTATTAAAATAATTAAAACTTAGAAAACTTGTAGTACATAAAATTTTCTGTAAAAGTTTTGTAAAAGTACGTATAAATTTTTTTTCTACTTGTATTCTGCCAAATTACTGAAAGAAACTGAAAAAATCAAGATCTTTTTCTGAACTAAAGTGGCTAAAAATTGCTTTGATGATGAGGATGACGATGATGGTGATGAAGATGAAGATAGGAGATAACATTTATCAAGGTCTTAGTGTGTGGCAGGTGATCTGCTAAGTGATTTTCCTTTAGCAACCTTATCTGATGGGTGTGATTACAACTTCCAGCATATAGAGGAAAAGCTAGCATAACTAAAGAAAGTATACTGAAATTGGACCTAGACAAACTGTCCTCAAAGCTCCCATGCTTAACTACTCTAGTATATTTGCCCTGTGCAATCAAGATGAAACCTGTTTCTTCTCTGGTAAAGATTTCTTATGATGTTGGATTATAGACAGAAGTTCTTAATCAGAATCTCATTTCTCTTATTTCTGATGAAGACAAGCAAAATTGCAGTTAACAATGGTCAGAGCTGGATGGTCCTCCAGTTAAGCTAGGACACAAAATCTAGGGTTAACAGTCTTCACATCAAGGGCTCAATACTTTTATATTTGTTGGAAAGATTCTATTTTTTAACTTGTATACTGTTATTGTATTTCAGTTATAAACTAAGAATATTATAGTGTTCAGTATATAGTAGTCTCCAAAGTGTTCATATGACATAGAAAATAATCCTTCCAAAAATAAGCTGATTTAGTCTACTATTGTATCATAAATCAGCCTTATATAAAATAGAGGTTGAGTGGAGCAAAATACTGCTTTAAGTAAGGTATAGGAGAAAGAAAAATGGACTGGAGAGAGAGGAGAATCATTCTGTGAAATTCTACGTTTGATATATTTCCTTTGTTAGTTTTAGTTTTAAAGTCTGAGTTTAAGGTCAATTAAGCATTTGTTCAATTATGCAGAGAAATAACTAATGCAATCACAAATTATAGTTAATAGACATGTAAATATTTATTTTATTATTATACATAAGTTTTTGTGTGCAGCGTGCATTTCCATTGGGAAGTAAATCATATCAACTAGAAGTGTATTTGTTTGTAGCTTTTTTTTTCTTTTTTTCTTTTTCTTTTTGGCTGTGTTGGGTCTTCATTTCTCTGCGAGAGCTTTCTCTAGTTGCTGCGAGTGGGGGCCACTCTTCATCGTGGTGCGCGGGCCTCTCACTGTCGCGGCCTCTCTTGTTGTGGAGCACAAGCTCCAGATGCGCAAGTTCAGTAGTTGTGGCTCACAGGCCTAGTTGCTTCACGGCATGTGGGATCTTCCCAGACCAGGGCTCAAACCCGTGTCCCCTGCATTGGCAAGCAGATTCTCAACCACTGCGCCACCAGGGAAGCCCTGTAGCTTTCTTTTTCCTTAGAAATTATTTGTGAAAACACAGTATTATGTAAGACTAAATTAATGTATGTCTTTTTTTTTCTTTTCTTCACCCAGTCTTCTAGGGCATGTGCTTATCTTACAAAAAGAAGTATTAATTGAAAAAAAAAAAAAAAAAGGCTACACAAATGGATTTCAAGCTTTAATTTAGGTAAATCAGGAAAATGCAAATATAGTATTTGTCATAGCGACATAGTCGTTTAGCTTTGCTCTCTGTTGCCTTTCATACATTTCTAGTTGCCATGGCTTCCTGCCTATCATGTTCATGACAAGCATTCAAAGCAGAAATACTGTAAGGAGGACTGCTTGTCTGAGAACACACATACTATTTAAGGCCTTTATTCCTGGCTCACTGACACTATTCACCCAAACATAAAGAGTGAATGATCAAACAAGCAACACTTATCTTTAGTTTTGTTTTGTCAATGTCAAGACCCTTTAACCTGGCATTTTAATTTTATACAGTGTTTTTTCTTTCTGTGTTCCTTATGCATTATCAAATCAGTGCCTCCTAGTGGTCCATATGGGTCATAACACCATTTATTGCATTGCCTTAATAAAAGTACACTTGGTGAGCCTCCTAATACAGTAGTTTGGATCTGCAATGGTTAATCTAGGACACACAATATTTTACTAACCTAATATTTTCTTCAGTATATCAGTCCCTTTCCCGTTTCTATTGCAAATATGATGCCTACATTTGTCTTAGACAGAAATGGTCTCTAAATGTACTGATACAGTAGCCACAAGCCACATGTGAATTTTTAAATTAAAATAAAAATTAAATTAAATTAAGGGTAGAATAGACAGAAAGTCCTATTGCACTGTGCTGGTTTCTAAGACAAAGATAAAATTTGTAGCATATATATTAATATGAGAATTTATTAAGATTTTTAATTAAATATTTTATATTATTTAAAATAAAATATATTGTCTTAAAATATTATCTTGTTGCTTTTAAACA
Organism: Platanista minor; assembly: GCA_004363435.1. Lineage (NCBI taxonomy): Eukaryota > Metazoa > Chordata > Mammalia > Artiodactyla > Platanistidae > Platanista > Platanista minor. The sequence goes on from RJWK010038055.1 coordinate 13,929, forward strand.
TATTTTTAAGTTTGAAAACCCCATGTTATACTTTGAAAATCTTGTCACTTGATATAAGTAGACCTTCTTTCGTAGACTTTCTCCAGAAGGCATCTAGTATTTTGAACTGGAAATAGCAAGCAGACACAATATTTTTTTATTATTGAACCTCCAATTATAACCCATTATAACTAAAATCATCTCTTTTCTTATTCATCTACCTCTGAAGACATTTCTAGAATATACATCATATGAGATATTACTATCATACTTTTCTTTGAAGTTGATATATATATATACACACACATATATAACTATTATATATTTTTTCTTCTTTCAGCTTGAATAGTAGTTTGACTATCATAAAAAGTTTACTTTTATATTTAAAAATACACCTTATATTTCTTCTAATATCCTGTGCAAAGTTATATTTAATTATTTATCAATATTTTGTATTTAGATAAAATCCATAAATTTCACATGTAGACATGTGATCCAAGGTTATTTTTAAATTGTTGTTATTGTTTTATGAACAACAGCAAGAAATATAGTGAATTTGTAGTTAGTACACTTAGTAATTTATGATTTTAAAGATAGAATTCCACCAGGTCTTACTGACTATAGCAAGCTATTTCTTTATTATGCTTTATGTACATGAAAGCCATTGTCTTTATCTTAACATCTGAACTTAAAATAGTATGCAACTGAGAAATTATCTTCCAATCATGATGATATCAGTACATTTTAATAAATTCAATTTCACATTGCTACATATTAAATTCTAATATGAATCAGAGCTTCACCAGTACTTTAAGCAGACTTTATATATATATATATATATGTATATGTGTGTGTATATATATATATATATATATACACACACATATATATATATATATATATATATATATATATATATATAAAATGGATGTTATGAAGTTGCCCAAATCCTCCTTTGGGACTGGCAGTTTATTCCCCCACTACTGGGAGTGCTGCCAGCAGAGAGCCTTCAGCTTTCAGCCCTCTTTGGGAATTACCTCTGCTGAAGATGCCTTTTTGTCCAAGGCCTTTCCAGGGCAGGCCGCAGTCAATGATTGAGTGACACCAGTATATAATTTCTATCCCAAATTTGAGAGAGCTCCAAAAGTCTATCTCAGCTTCAAAGCTCCCTGGAGAGTGAAGTAATGCCTTCCTGAGCATGCATTTTAACCCTTAATCTTAATCTCCTTGTGACTGTTCTGCCTTCTTCCCTTCTCTTCCAAAGGTGGTGAACTCACAAACACTTTCCAGTGAACTTCTTGCCTGCTTATCTCTGGCTCAGAATCGATGTCTTTTTGTACATAACCTATGACACTTCCTTAAAATTTGAAGTTTGTATAGATACTGTCTTTTCTGAATTTGGTTGGATTGCTTCACTTTCCCAAACCTCACATTCCTCATTCTTGATATTAGGACTTTAACCCTACCTATAAAGGTAATCTGGAGGATTAAACGAGAAGATGCATATAAAAGAGTTAACCAAATTTCTGGAAACTAGAAATCACTTAATAAATACAAATTGTAAAGAAAATCAGACAAATTTCAACTCATCCTCCCACATATGGAAAATGATATTTATGCCTGCATTCTGCCATTTTTACACAAGCTAAATAATTGCCCACATAATTATTGGCAGTTTTCAGGTCAATTCTCTGTTTTAGTTTGGTTACCCAAATCCTATGGTAGAAAGATTAGGATTCCCATATACCTATTCTAGTGAATATACTTCAAGAACTGTAGTACTGCATCTTGAAGTCTAGAAAGGTTGACATTTCTACCAAAAATTGACAATGAAAAATCCTCAAGAAAAAAATGCTTAACAATCTGTAATTTACATTTCTCAGTGGAAACTGATATTATGTTTATATTACAGCACAGATAACATTTTTAGTAGAATAATAGAGCCAAATGAATCATGACCGAAAATCTGATTACCAGAAGGCACCATGCTGATATCATAGACCTCACATGATTTCTTCTTTCATCTCGTTGCAATATCAGATTTCTTCTGATATTTAGTAGGTATGCTTTGGTCTCTGTTTCTGATTTTTTATAACTATTGCTTTGATATTATAATACAATAATTGTGAATGATTAGCCTTAAATTAATTTACTATTTCAAAGCAGAATCTACAAACAAGGACAACTGTTTCTAATAAATTTATTTACAACTAACTAATGCGCAATTTGTTGCCTGTCAAATAATTGGAAATTATGTTCTTGCTTCATGTAAAATATAATTAGCCAATACTTTCAGTAGGCTGTGCAAGCAGAGGAAATATTACCAAATTGGGACTACATAATCTAAGTTTATTCTCTCTTTGATTTTAAAAGTAATTAAAGAAGCCTTATCTTCTATTCAAACGAAATCAAATAAAATAATTTAGCACATTCTCCTTATGTCTGGCTGTACCATTTCTGATTTGATGACAAGCAGTGCAAACAAAATATGTAAAAGGAACTCACTTAGAATCTACTAACTAATAAATCATATAGTCTACTCTGATATATATGTATATAGATATACTTTGGCCCAAACTCTATTTTTTAAAAAAACAGTTATTTGTTTTAGCATATTTTTGTATAATGGAAAATAAAGGTAAACATAGTCTAAAATTTTAGGGTACAGATCTTTACTTATATATTCCATACATCATTTTATCTATAACCTTTGGTGCTTAGTTCCTTTTTCCTTTTTACTTGTTCAGTTCTCTCTTATTCACAGGCTTCCTTTGATAAGCAACCAGAAGCATGAATGGTCTGTGTAAAAATACAATTCCAAATCACATAAAGACTGCCAAAAGTTGACCAAAGTTTGGAATAACATCAATAATTAGCATTTATTAAGCATCCAAAATGATCTATGTACCATCCTACCACCAGATTTCCCCTTTAGACATAATATCTGCCCAGCATTATTCCTAGGTCATAAAGGAACTGTCCTAAGAATAAACACACTGAACAAGTTTTACAATCAAAAAAAATCATTTTAATATAGAGTAGACAGAAAGATTGTCTCTGTAGTGCAGAGTGAAAAGGGAAACTTTGCAATGATATAAAACTGAGTATATAGTTTCCATCTTTTTTCCTTTTCATTTCTTTGGTTTTTTTTTTTTTTTGTCTTTTAAAAAAAATCTTTTTATTTAACATCTTTATTGGAGTATAATTGCTTTACAATGGTGTGTTAGTCTCTGCTTTATAACAAAGTGAATCCGCTATACATATACATATAACCCCATATCTCCTGCCTCTTGCGTCTCCCTCCCACCCTCCTTATCCCACCATTCTAGGTGGTCATAAAGCGCCCACCGAGCTGATCTACCTGTGCTATGTGGCTGCTTCCTACTAGCTATCTATTTTACATTTGGTAGTATATGTATTGACCTGAAACCAAGGCAATTTCTTTGCCCTCTAGTACATAGTAGGACCCTGACATACCTTTCATTTCCTTCAGGTTACTCCTCCTCCTCTATAATTTTCTCCACACATGCCAAACATCTCCTCTTTCATCTCTTATTTCCGTCAATGTTTTTCCTCCCATCTCAGTTTTGTCCCCATCATTCTGTGTGTTTTTTAGGAAACATGACTGCAGACTTTGGCAAAAATTAACCAAGTTCCAATAAACAATTAGCTCAATTCTGATCAATAAAACTGAAGTACATCCAATAGACCTGCCCAATTCATGGCTTACCTCTTCAAGGTTAGAGGGACAACCATTGTTGAAAATATTTATGAAGAGGAGAAGAGAAAAGCCATCCTTGACAGTGGATCTCAGGTAACAATGAATCTCAGTCTTTAATTTTATTAGTAACAGATTTCCCTTGCTTCCCTACATTGCCCTTTCAGCCAGAGTATTAATGGTTATGTATATCTTGCTAATTCTGTGATAAGCCCAGAGTCTCAGAAGGAAGCTGAGGGTCAAAAGTAAGCACTAAGTCTGAGCCTGCCTGAACCTAAAGCAGACAAGAGAGCAGTTTTCTCCCTACTCCTCCATATGCATAAGTTGCTCATTCAGACTATCAGACAGTCATAAAAATCTCTTGGAGAGGATTAATGAAGTCACAGTCAAAAGCCTCTGAGAGGGAGGCACCAGACCTCTAAGTATAATGAGTTTTGGTTTTGCAGATTCACTAATGCCAGAGGAACGGAAAAGGAAGGTGAAGGAAAAGCTCCATACTAGGAGCAAAGTATTCTCTCTTCTGGAATGGGAAGCAAGCTGAGCACCATGGCATATTTAGAAGATATTCTATTAAATACTCCAGAAGACCTATAGACCTGTGATCAATGATTTAAGAAATGACACGAAAAAAAATTAATTCATGGTACTGTGTCCCTTCCTCAGAGTCTATATGCATCGCTAATTGTGGCAGTGCTTAAAAAGGCTGGAATATTCAAATTTATGTCAATTAAAGAATAGTGAACAAAGATAGAACAATATGCTGTTTTTCAAACACACACACACACACACACACACACACAAAACAACTTCTGAATTGCCTGGTAGAGAGACAGAGCTATATTTAAGAAATGGATACCAGTAGGAATCCTATTGTGGAGAAGGATAAAGGGATGCCTTCAGTGTTTGTCCAGTAGGGCCATAATATTTGAGAAAGTGTTTTGGGTCATCGGTGGAGGGTATGATCTTCTAACAGTTAGGGAATGAACTATTTGGAAGGACTGAATGTGGACAATATTATGTTTGAGAGGACTTTGGAGAAACATAATAAAACTGCTTAAGGTAATTATGAATATTAGAGGCGGGGTTGCATCTCTCACTGGACCAGTGACAGTGTTTTTTCATTAAGGATATAGAACATATCACGTTCATCAAGGGATGAGCAGCAGGTCCCAAACAATGCAAACTCATAATGTTGGGATGACTGCTATGAAGAAGAATAAAGGCAATGAATGGTGGCAGAGACTGCTGTGGAAAATAGTGTGGTCAGGGAATGTCTTATTGAGGAGATGACATTTAAGCAGACACTTGAAAGCAGTGATGGATTGATCCATTCAGACTTTGGGAGGAAGAACAAACTGGACCCAGAGAACAGCAAATGCAGTATAAGAAGGGGCTTGCAGCAAGGAGTCCAGGTGGCTTTATAAATGATTATTCCTGGATAGCCAAACCTTATTAATGTGGCTGAAATATAACCATTCAGCTCTAGATCAGCAGGGGCTAGCCAGGAGCTTTGGTGGTGAATGCAAGGAGCATTGGTGTCTCTGGTCTTTAGCAGTGATAAATAGGGAAACATATATAACCATTCAGAATTCAGGAAGGTCAGCTAGATAATGCTTCTGTTTTAAATGTTATGGATGGCAAAAAAACTTTCATATTGCACAAAAACGCAATTTTGGAAGGCATATACTTAAGTGCTTTCTGGGGAAAGACATCAGTGACTGTTGCTAGTTGGAGCTTATCAGAATTGAAGGCATAATACTCTGTTCTTCTACATAAGTATATGATTCTAAAATAGGTGTGATATGGGAATGTTATAGCCTTCCAAGTGTGAATTGATATGAATATGTATATTATCAGACCACACAGTGTGGTGGCTTTAGCTAGAAATAGAAAAAAGAAGTAGTAAATCCATGATTCACATAGTACCTTGCTGTAATTATTTAATAACCAACTATAATAAGAACAAGCTATGATGAGAAGAGATGAAGGTTTCCTCTGAACACAGAGCTTAAGCCAATTAGGCAGTTACAGAGCTTCCTAGAAATAGTGATGTCTAAAGAATTAGCTGAATCACAGGCATACTCTTACTTTACTTTTGTCCTGGTTAACTCCTACTAATCCTTCAATTCCAAATTGAACTGCCACTTTTTCAGATGCTGTTTTTGTACTTTCTTATACCATAAATTATTTACCCCTTGTTATTTTATTTCATTGCATCTTATTTTTTATAAAATTTGTCATAAATTATAATTTTATATCTACTTGTGTATTTTCTTTTTCCTTTTTATTTCTACTTTTTACCTTCAAAACTAAACTGTAAATTCTGAAGATTAGTTACTAATGTATTTTGATCAAAATAGCCCTCAATGAATATTGGTTGAATGAAATGAGTAGGCACAAACTTGGAAAAGAGATGAAGGTAAACATGAAAACAGAAATTATCAGGAAGAAGGCATGAAAAGCCACAAAAGAGAGAAAGTGTTTATTGCATTCATGAAACTAAGAGACATTCCATTTGGGTGAGGTGAAATATACAAGCATCTAAGTGCTGGGAAACATAAGGCTCAGCAGGCAATCACAAAGGGCATGAGGTAATGTTTGCTTATGCATAAAAAGCAACCAGGAAAGTGTTACGCATCAAAGTAAACTGAACAGATCACTCAGTTTGAATCATGGAGAATGGATTGAAAAGAGGCAAAATTGGAATGGAGAGAATGGGGTACCTGATGCAGTAATCTACAGGTACAGTATACAGAATCAAGATTGACTAAATTGTTGTGGGGGCAGAGAATGGAGAGAAGTAAATGTCCTTGAGATACTGAAGAGCCATAATCAGCAACACTAAGTGAAAACTGAGCTAAAAAAAAAAAAAAAAACTGAAGAGAAAATTACATTTGTATACATGATGAATGGAAAAATGACTGAAAATTTGAACTGATAGAAAATATCAGAAAGAAAAATATTAGCAAATTTTACTATTTCTTATTTTAAAACAAACTATAAAAAGGCAACAAAAATTCAGAAAATATTCATGGTAAAAACAATAGGAGAGGGCTTCCCTGGTGGCGCAGTGGTTGAGAGTCCGCCTGCCGATGCAGGGGACACGGGTTCGTGCCCTGTTCCGGGAGGATCCCACATGCCGCGGAGCAGCTGGGCCCGTGAGCCATGGCCACTGAGCCTGCGTGTCCGGAGCCTGTGCTCTGCTAAGGGAGGGGCCACAGCAGTGAGAGGCCCGCATAACGCAAAAAAAAAAAAAAAAAAAAAAAAAAAAAAAAAAAAAAAAAAAAAAAAAAAAAAAAAAAAAAAAAAAAAAAAAAAAAAAAAAAAAAAAAAAAAAAAAAAAAAAAAAAAAAAAAAAA
>RJWK010038056.1:0-20984 GCA_004363435.1 Platanista minor
GGAAGGGAAGATGGAAGTGAGGGAGGAAGGAAGGGAGGAAGGGAGGATGGAAGGGAGGGAGGAAGGGAGGAAGGGAGGAAGGAAGGAAGGAAGGGAGGGAGGAAGGAAGGGAGGAAGGCAGGGACGAAGGAAGGGAGGAAGTGGAGAGCAGGGAGAGAGGGAGATCTAAAAAAGAAGTCAGTTAAAATCCAGTATAATAAAGATATACAGATGGACGGGTGGCAGCTAGGTAGTTTGGTAGGTTGATGGAGAGATAGGTAAGTAGACAGGATTTTGTATGAAAGGTGTGGTTAAAAAAAAAAGTCAATGTTAAAAAGATAAAAGGAGAGAGAACGAAGGAAAAAAAAAGTTTAAAAGAGGAACCAGTTTAAAACAAAAAGAGTGTAAGAGGGAGGGAGAGAGGGAAGAAGAGAGGGAGGGAGGAAAGGAAGGCAAGAAGGAAGTAAGGAAGGCAGGAAGTAGGGGGAGGTAGGGAGGGAAGGAGGAAGGCCGGCAGGCAGGAGTTCACAAAGAAAAGAGGAAGAAATCCAGAGCGAGATTGAAAAGAATAAGAATGAGACGTAGAGACAGGTAATGAAGGAAAAAGTGAGGGACAGAGGTACTAAGGGAAGGAGGGAGGGAGGGAAAGGGGGAGGCAGGAAAGAAAGAGAATGCTAAAATGGGGAGAGGCTAGGAAAATACTAAAATTAAAAAGAAGAGACTGTGAAAGACAGGAGTTTAAAAAGAGGACCTAGTAACAAAAATTAAATACGGAAGGCAGGGAGAAAGAGATTTAAAGGAAGTAAGATAAAAATGGAAATAAAGATAGAAACGTAGGTAGGTAGATTAGATAGCTAGATGGCTAGATAGCTAGGTGGATGATTTTTAAGACAGTACTAAGACAGGACAAAATTATAGAAAATGGGAAAGAAGGAAAGAAGAAAGTTTAAAAAATAAGCTAGTAAAAGAATGAGGGAGGAGGTGGAAAAATTGGGAAAGAAGGAAGAGGGAGGGAGGGAGAGAGGGAGGAAGGGAGGAAGGCAATAAATTTAGAAAGGATGGGTCAGTAGGGAAGAGAGTTAAAGAACCTAAGAGTGAAAAGGTAGGAGCCATTACGAAAATCAAGTATAGTCGTGTCGTGAGGGACAGATTTTAAAAGTAGGAGTCAGGAAAACAATGACAAAAGTACAGACAGAAAGATAGGTGATTGGTAGCTGAATAGATAGGTAAGTAGTTACACTGATGATAGGGAGGTTGGTTGGTAGATAATTTTAAAAGTGGAAGCCGGTAGGGAGGAATGTATGAAAAAGAGAGAATGAGAGAGTAGAGAGGGAAGAAAAAGAAGTTTTAAACGGGGAGCCAGTAAAAAGAGAGTTAAAGGAGAATGGGAGGAAGGAAGAAATGAGCTGAGGTCAATTTTTAATACTTAGACTTTTAAAAGCCTTACCCCAAATCTGTAATTGTTCTTAGGTACTGTAGTTAATATGCAGTAGTATACCTGATCTAAATATATAGCCAATTATATATACCTCTGGAAAAACAGTACCCTGATTAAGTCTTTCAGTGTTAGTAGTATCCTGTTCAATGTTCCAGAAAAAGAATAATACACATGACTTAATAAGTTATCAGTTTACATACTCTTCATCAGTGTGCTATTATTTTTAATTAGTATAGCATTTTCTTATTAATCTAAAGTCATTTAAACAATTCTTCACATATAAAATTAGATGAAGTCTGAAGAGAGGTTATAAAGAATAATTGAAAAGCCATAAGAACCATATTAGACAAGATGAATAAGGAATATTTAAAAGGTAAAGTGTTTGGGGTGTGTATGTGCATATAAGCACATAGGTGTGTATGAAATCTTTTTGCTTAGTACAGGTTTGACACTACACTGTGAATAGAAATAGTCCATTAAAAACATCAGTCCAATGGAGACAGTGGTATCATAGCAGTCCTTAGATTGCCTGGATAATGAAGTGTTAGCTGAGACACTTTGCACAAATACCGACTCTATTGGGGAGGATTTGGACCAAGTCTTGGTTACGCTTTGTTTAGAACACAAGTTGAACAAATGCCACCAATCTGGCTGATTCTAAGTGTAATTTTTCTTAGCTTAGCTATAAAACACATGTCAAACATGATTCCAGCTACTTGCTCACTTTTAGGCCGTGTAAAGTTAGTTGACAAGCAGGACATCATCTAAATATTATATGTTGAAAATCATGGAGAAATATAAGAAAAAAGCCACAGTAATAGTACTGTGGACTTTTAAATTGGGTGAGCCTTTTAACCTAGTATGTATACTTCTATCGATATAACTGTATCTGGTAGTGTTCATCCAGAGAAGCAGAACTTGTAGGAGATATATATTAAGAGATTTATTTCAAGGAACTGGCTTATGCATGGTGGGCACCAACTAGGCAAGAGTGAAATCTGCGGGGCAGGCTGTCAGGAAGGGCAGGCTGGAACTTTCAGGGATGTGCAAGCTGTATGCAGTCCATAGAAGAAATCTCTTCTTATCCAGAGAAGCCTCAGCTCTGCTTTTAAGGCCTTTCAACTGATTGAGTGAGGCCCACCCAGATTACCTAGGATAATTTCCCTTATTTAAAGTCAATTGATTATGATTTTAATCACATCTATAAAATGCCTTGGGCTTCCCTGGTGGCGCAGTGGTTGAGAGTCCACCTGCTGATTCAGGGGTCACGGGTTCATGCCCCGGTCTGGGAGGATCCCACATGCCACGGAGCGGTTGGGCCCGTGAGCCATGGCCGCTGAGCCTGCGCGTCCGGAGCCTTTGCTCCGCAACGGGAGAGGCCACAACAGTGAGAGGCTCGCGCACCACAAAAAAAAAAAATAAAAATTAAGAAAAAAAATAAATAAAATGCCTTCACAACAGCATCTAGATTAGTGTTTGATTGGATAACTGGGAATTGTAGCCTGGCCAGGTTGACTTATCAAAAAAGACCATCACATTAACCCAGGGAAATAAACCTAAATACAGAAAAGCTTTATGTATAAATCTGTTCATTTTTGCTAAAAAACCTAGAAATGTGAAACGTTGATTAAATTATATTTATAGGAGAGGTATCATGTTATTAAAATGATGTTTTTAAATTATATGGAGGATTTTTAAATTTTCATAATTTCAAAAATGAGACAAAATGTGTGATTATAACTTTTAAATCATTTGAACAGAAAAAAATGGATATTCAGCAAAATGTTAGAGAAAGTATCTTGGTAACACTATTGCTAATTGTTTACTTTCTACATTTACATTTTCCATATTATCTCTAAGAAGCATGTATTTTTTGTATAATAGGAAAAACTAATGTTGTAAAAATGATTGCTCTGAATTTTCAAAATATGCTAGATCAAGAACATTTTATTTCTATTAAGCCAGTTGATTTTCTAAATTTTTTGCCAATAAATTTATAACATTATTAAAGATGTCTAAACTTTTATGCCATGGTCGCTATCATAAAATAGGGAAGGAATATACAACTTGCTTGGCGTCCTTTTAAGAAAAGGAGAAAAAATAATACAGGTCTCAGATTTGTAGGGATTCTTCGTTACAGGTGAAAATAAGAAATTCTCAGGCTAACTTATTTGTACAAATGTATTCTGCTTTAATAAAGCCTTCTGGAGAAAAGTTCAGTGTTATAACAGATGAATTTCTTAACGCGTATATTACTTTGTTAGAAATGACAAAGAATTCCTTGAAGTGGATTATATGTTATTGCAGACATGATCACATGGAAAGGTTGTGTGTACCCCTTTAGGATATTTCATATTTAATTTTTAAGCAAAAAATGCATGATACAAAACTGTATACTTTGATCCCAACTATGTATAAAGTGTACGTTTGTATTAGTGTGTATGCACATATGTATATTTATGTATGTGTGTAATACAATGGATTATTAACAGAGATTTTTGTGTGGGTGGTAAAATCATTGTTATACATATTTTTCTGTATTCTCCAAACATTTTATAGTGTATTACAGTTTTAATCATACAAGCATTCTTCAAAAATAGTCCTTAAAATTCATATAACTTTTAAAAACATACATAAAACTTTTTAGGTATGCATCTGGTATGTAAAAAGAATCTATAAGGTACTGTGTAAAAAAAGCAAATAGGCTTGTTTGTACTTTGTAAGTGGGATGCAGAAAATAGTATAGGTGGGACTCAGGATTTTTGTAAAAAGAACTGAGAATATTTGGTATATAACAATGCCTTGTAGGAAAGCTTTCAATAAATGTTGACCACATGAAGGATCTCCATATGCCCCCTGCATACATCACATGCGACCTCCTTCCAGTCCTGTTGACTATTCTCCACTACCCTTTATTTCTCTCTATCACCACACTATGTTTCTCCTTCTAGGCTGAAAACTTCCCAAGTGCAGGGGCTGCTTCAGACATAGCCATTGCTTCTGGTGTCTAGCCCCAAACTAAGGACATATTGGTATTCAGTGAAGGGTTGATGAAACAAGCCATTGTATTTATCATTGACAAAATGATAATGATAAATATGAGAATGTCTATAAACATAAGCATTCCTCCTATGACTGCTTTTTTGTTTTGTTTTGTTTTCAACATCAAGAACTCTTGTTCTTTGTTGGAGTATTTAGCGGGAACAATATAGAAAGAGGCAAGAGCCATGGGACTAGACATAATGCTAGGAATTCTTTGAAAAATGGTCTTTCTGCCAGATCCTGACCTCTCTTCATGCCAGCAGGGACAGAATGAAGTCAATTCTCTATTTGGGAGCAAATTCGAAAAAGAGTTCTCTTTACAAATTTTACTTGGAATCTGGAAGTAAATTTATAGTTGCTTAGACTAGTAGGGCAAGATAAACTCAATTCCTGGTTGTGAACTTAAAACTTAAGGGAAGGGACTTCCCTGGTGGTCCAGTGGTAAAGAATCCACCTTCCAATGCAGGGGATGGGGTTTGATCCCTGGTCAGGGAATTAAGATCCCACATGCCGCAGGGCAACTAAGCCTCCGCGCCATAACCACTGAGCCTGCACGCCTCAGCTAGAGCCCATGTGCCACAAACTACAGAGCCCACGTGCTCTGGAGACTGCGCGCCACAACTAGAGAAGAGAAAACCCGCATGCCACAACTAGAGAGAAGTCCGCGCACTGCAATGAAAGATCTTGCATGCCGCAACTAAGACCTGATGCAGCCAAAAAAAAAAAAATCTTAAAAAGAAAACTTAAGGGAAAAACCCCAGAAAATCTTACTGTGAAAAAAGGCAAAAGTGATTGTATTTTTATGATATGGGTTAGTCCCTATCTTCATTTAGCTCCAGGTGAAGAAGACTAAGAAGAAATATCAAAACCCATTCCCAGCACCCTGCCCCCAGCTTTCCCTTCAAAGAGGAGCAAGCAACACCTTTAAGGGGAAGAAGGCAGCAGCACTCCAGGCAGGCAGACTGGAGATGGGCTTCCACATCTTCTAAAGTCTCACAGCTCACATTGTTCTTCCTTTTACTGGATAGCTGGACACAGGACCTCTAGAGTCAAGAATCAGGATAAGCCAACTGGGTAAGTTTTGGCTTAGCTTAAAACCCTCTCTTTTCCTACTTTTTCTTCAGGCAGTCAAACATACAACTGAATTAAAAGTATTCTTTCTCAATAAAGTTGGGAAAAAAAGGAAAAAAATGTTCCTGGAAGTTGAAGTAATTAAGGCTCCTAATAGATTGTACACGTGTCTTTTAGAAAGGGGGTAACAAATGACCCCTTTATTCCTCTATCCATGCTTCATGGGTCCTTCCTCCCCCCTTCCCTCCTTCCCTGTTCCTTCCTTCCTTCCTCCCTTCCTCCCCTTCTTTCTTTCTTTCTTTCTTTCTTTCTTTCTTTCTTTCTTTCTTTCTTTCTTTCTTTCTTTCTTTCAGTCAAATGTTTACTGAGCTCCTACTATGTGTCAGGCATATTTCCAGACTCTGGGGATCCAGTTAGGAACAGGGACAGACTCTTTCCCATTATGGAACATACTTTATAGTGAGGGGCATGGACAAGAACAAACATATATGAAACATATGGGGTGATAAATACTAAGGATGTGGGGATAGAGACTGATAGTGAGGAAAGTTGTGGTTAGGGCAAGCCTTTATGATAGGAGACTTGCATGCAGTGAAGGAGCAAGCTATGTGAATATTTAGGGGAAGGACATTCCATGAAGAGAGAACAGCAAGTATAAAGACTCTAAGTTGGGATTGTGCATTGTGTGTTCACTGGAATATCAAGGGGACAAGTGAGTCCGGGGAGGGCTGGGGAGAGAGAATATTGTAGGAAAGGAGCCCAGAGAGTTGGAAATAGGGGAAGAGATCATGCATTTGTGTGTATGTTCTGTTTGTTACTGAGTTAAATGGAATTTGAGGGCTCAGTTGTCAGTTAAGGTGATATGCATTTAACTTTGCTGATGGGCAACATATATTTTAAAATCTAAAGCACTATGATTAAATGTTAGATATAGGTGCAGATTTTGTGCTTTCACAGTATTTTAAATGTAAGATATTTGAATTAGAAGAAACTGTAGTAATTATCAAGAAATATCTTATTTCATAGATGAGTTAATCGTGATTTAGAAAGAATATGTAACCATAATAATATAAACATAGCTGTAGCATTCAGTGTCAAACACTGTGCTGAGTGCTGTGTACATTTAATCCTCACAGCAACTTGGGAGTTGGCATTATTATCCCTATTTTAAAGATGAGGATACCCAGGCTGAGAGAAGTTAAATAACTTAGACAAGATCAGAGCCCTAATAAGTGGCAGAGCCATGATTCAGAGGCACAGGCAATCTTCCTCTTGACTGACAGCAAGATTGCCTTAAACAGAAGCCTTCTGACAATTAATGTTTTACTTTTAGACACCAAAAATTCCAGTATCCAGACTCCTTGAGTTTTGGAACAAAGCCTTCTATTTTTCTGTTGCTTGACTCCAAAGCCTGGGCTTTTGACTGCTATACTCTATTGCTTCTAAGTGCTAATGTGTCCCTAGTTGATAGTTGGAAGAGTTGGGTCTCAAATCACAAACCAAAACCATTATATTCCCAATGTGGTATCCTTTTCAGGATGCCACCCTACTCTTTGAACACCACCCTTCTACTCCGACCAGCAAGCCCTGGACCACTCAGGGAGGTGAAGGGGTGGCGAAACCTTTTCTTCTTAGTTGCTCCTGCTGCCACAGCCCTGCCATCAGATCACGGGGTCCTCTGACAGAACCAGCCATAAGTGATCACTTGAATTTTGCTCAAGGTCAACTTCACCTTTTTCACTTGCCCTAGATTACTTTGGATATAGGTCTAGTAATGTTTCCAAATTAAACTACAGAGAGATTAAGGAAAATAATTCTATCAGTAATTTTTTTTCTAAATTATTAACTAGGGGAGAAACTGTAGGAAAAACAGAAGACAGAGCAGATTTAATGGTGCAGATCATACTGTTCTGCCAGAAATTCTTCCTTGTTTTTAGTTCTTTTCTTTTCTCCAGAGGCAACATTTTAAAGAACTTTGAGAAGGAAGACATAAAAGACCAACATTGTTGGAGAAGAGAAATATGTGTTATTTGAGCAGAATAACCTGGACCATCATTTGCAAATGACATAATAATCATCAAAAATGCTGAAACCAAAGAATAGCAGCTTAAAGCCTTCCAAAGTTTTCTCTGAGTTTTTTTCTGTGTCTCTGTTTTATTTTCCTTGTGAGAGTAGACTATTATGCACACATCCCAAGGGATTTGGGATAGTTGGCTTGTTCTTTCTCTGTCTACACCTGGCTAAATACTCGTTGTCATTATACAGCTTGGGTAATACTTGGATTTATTGACCAACAGGGTGGTCAAGAGAATGTCAAAAGAATGCATTTAATCATTTTTCAGAAAGTCAAATGAGTAATTAGATTCCAAAGAGTTAAGGATTTTGAAAGTTAGAAAACTGACTTAGCAATACTACATCTAGACTTTTATACTCAGGAAGTAATGGAGCAAATAAAGTTGTAAATGCAGAGTTGTTCATTGAAGAGTTGTTTATAATAGAAAAAATAGGAAACAACCTAAATGTATAGGGAAATATATAAGGGAATTTAAAATGTTTTAAAAATAAATTGTGGGAGTGATGTCAGCATCATGGCAGAATAAGATGTTCCACATTTTTGTCCCCCACCCCAAAACAGCAATAAGTTGGCATCCATCCATAAACAAGAGTACCTTTGTGGGAGCTGTGGGATCCAGTACCAGCCAAAGAGGCTCATTTCTCTCTAGCTCCATCAGAGTACTGAACTGTGAGCTGCACAGCTGGGAGGTGAAAAGAGGCTGGGAGAATCAGACAGATAGGACTATTGGAGGGCATTAAAGGGATGCAGATCCTACTAACTGTGTCACGAATTCCACAGAAGCCCTTCCACAAGCCACTGGGAATACCTCATCCACAGATCCTCCAGCTGGCCCATGGGCAACCTTAGCACTCAGCATGCCTCCCTCCCACCCCACCCTGTGGCTGGCTCCCTGTGTGCACATCTAACAGTGGTGATGAGAGCAAGTTTTGGCAGATAGCTACTGGGCATACATAGAAAGCCTGACCAAATCTGTGGTCCAGGGAGAGTTGACAAACTTGAGCTTTAGTGCCACCTTTGGGGAAAAAAAGGGGGGCTGTTAGCACCCAGCATCGTGCATTGCAGGAATGAGAGAAGGCATATAAGCTTAAGAACTCTGCCACAGAGGGAGCAAGAAGCCTCGAGTGTATCCATGTGCTGAGAAAGCCTCAGAATTGCTAGTTGGGCTAAGAGAAGGTATTTCTCTCCCAAAGACAGAAAAGACTGGAGGATGTAACTACAATTTTACATGTGAAGATAGCAATGCAAAACTTTGAGGAACATGAAAAAAGCAAGGAAGCATGACATCACCAAAGGATCACAATAATCTTCCAGTTATCAACCCTGAAGACATGGAGATCTGTCATTTATCCAATAAGGAATTCAAAATAGGGCTTCCCTGGTGGCGCAGTGGTTGAGAGTCTGCCTGCCGATGCAGGGGACATGGGTTCGTGCCCTGGTCCGGGAAGATCCCACATGCCGTGGAGCGGCTGGGCCCGTGAGCCATGGCCACTGAGCCCGCACGTCCGGAGCCTGTGCTCCACAACGGGAGAGGCCACAACAGTGAGAGGCCCGCGTACAGCAAAAAACCAAACAAACAAAAAACAAAATAGTTTTAAGAAAACTCAATGAGCTACAAGAGAACACAGAAAGGCAATTTAATAAAATCAGGAAAACAATACATGAACAAAATAAGAAGTTTAACAAAGAGATAGAAATTATAAAAACAACCAAACAAATTCTGGAGCTGAAGAATGCAATGAAAGAATTGAAAAATGCAATAGAGAGCATCAGCATCAGAAAGATCAAGGAAAAGAAAAAAATCCATGAGATAGTGTAGAAGATAAGAACTTTGAAATTATCCATTCAGAGGAGAACAAAGAAAAAAGACTGAAGAAAGCTTATGTGATCTATGGGATATCATCAAAAGAACCACTTTTTGATTTATTGGAGTGCCAGAAAAACAAAGAGAGGGAGAAGGGGGCAGAAAACTTATAGAAATAATGGCTGAGAACTTCCCAAATCTGGAAAGAGATTTGGGTATCCTAGTTCATGAAGCTCAGAGGGCACCAAACCAAATCAACTTAAAGAGATCCTTTCCAAGATACATTAAAATACAGCTGTAAAAAATCAAAGACAGGAGAGAAGATGCCAGAAGAGTAAGACATGGAGATTACCTTCCTCCCCACAGATACACCAGAAATACAGCTACACGTGGAACAACTCCTACAGAAAACCTACTGAACGCTGGCAGAAGACCTCAGACCTCCCAAAAGGCAAGAAACTCCCCACGCACCTGGGTAGGGCAAACGAAAAAACCCTAAAAACAGAGACAGAGGATAGGGACGGGACCGGCACCAGTGGGAGGGAGCTGTGAAGCAGGAAAGGTTTCCACACACTAGGAGCCCCTTTGCGGGCGGAGACTGCGGGTGGTGGAGGGGGGAAGCTTCGGAGCCGCGGAGGAGAGCACAGCCGCAGGGGCGCGGAGGGCAAAGCAGAGAGATTCCCGCACGGAGGATCGGCGCCGACCGGCACTCAGCAGCCCAAGAGGCTTGTCTGCTCCCCCGCCAGGGCGGGTGGGGCTGGGAGCTGAGGCTCGGGCTTCTTCGGTCGGAGCGCAGGGAGAGGACTGGGGTTGGCGGCGTGAACACAGCCTGCGGGGGGTTAGTGCACCACGGCTAGCCGGGAGGGAGTCCGGGAAAAGTCTGGAGCTGCCGAAGAGGCAAGAGACTTTTTCTTCCCTCCTCTTTGTTTCCTGGTGCGCGAGGAGAGGGGATTAAGAGCGCCGCTTAAAGGAGCTCCAGAGATGGGCGTGAGCCGCGGCTACCAGCGCGGACCCCAGAGACGGGCCTGAGCTGCTAGGGCTGCTGCTGCTGCCACCAAAAAGCCTGTGTGCGAGCACAGGTCACTCTCCACACCTCCCCGCCTGGAGCCTGTGCAGCCCGCCAACACCAGGGTCCCTGGATCCAGGGACGGTTTCCCCAGGAGAAAGCACAGCGCGCCTCAGGTTGGTGCAACGCCGCGGTGGCCTCTGCCCCTGCAGGCTCGCCCCGCTCCGTGCCCCTCCCTCCCCCCGGCCTGAGTGAGCTGGAGCCCCCGAGTCAGCGGCTCCTTTAACCCCGTCCTGTTTGAGCGACGAACAGACGCCCTCCGGCACCCTACACGCAGAGGCGGGCCAGATCCAAAGCTGAGTCCCAGGAGCTGTGCGAACAAAGAGAAAGGGAAATCTCTCCCAGCAGCCTCAGGAGCAGCTGATTGAATCCTCACAATCAACTTGATGTACCTTGCATCTGTAGAATAACTGAATAGACAACAAATCATCCCAAATTGAGGAGGTGGACTTTGAGAGCAAGATTTATTATTTTTTTCCCCTTTTCCTCTTTTTATGAGGGTGTATGTGTATTCTTCTGTGTGAGATTTTGTCTGTATAGCTTTGCTTTCACCATTTGTCCTAGGGTTCTATCTGTCCGTTTTTGTTTGTTTGTTTTTCTTTTAACTTAAAAAATTTTCTATCTTAATAATTATTTTTTATTTTAATAAACTTATTTAACTTTATCTAACATTATTCTATTTTATCCTCTTTCTTTCTTTCTTTCTTCCTTTCTTTCTTCCTTCTTTCCCTCCTTCCTTTCTTCCTTCCCTCCTTCCTTCCTTCCCTGCTTCCTTCCTCCCTTCCTTCCCTCCTTCCTTCTTCCCTCCTTCCTTCCCTTTCCTTCTTTCTTCCTTCTTTCCTTACCTCCTTCCTTCCTTCCTTCCTTTCTTTCTTCCTTTCCCTCCTTCCTTGCTTGCTTCCTTTCTTTCTTTGTTTCTTCCTTTCTACTTTTTCTCCCTTTTATTCTGAGCCGTGTGGATGAAAGGCTCTTGGTGCTGCAGCCAGGAGTCAGTGCTGTGCCTCTGAGGTGGGAGAGCCAACTTCAGGAGACTGGTCTACAAGAGACCTCCCAATCCCACATAATATAAAACGACGAAAATCTGCCATAGATCTCCATCTTAACACCAGCACCCAGGTTCACTCAACGACCAGCAAGCTACAGTGCTGGACACCCTATGCCAAGCAACTAGCAAGACAGGAACACAACCCCACCCATTAGCAGAGAGGCTGCCTAAAATCATAGTAAGTCCACAGACACCCCAAAACACACCACCAGATGTGGACCTGCCCACCAGAAAGAAAAGATCCAGCCTCATCCATCAGAACACAGGCACTAGTCCCCTTCACCAGGAAGCCTACACAACCCACTGAACCAACTTTAGCCACTGGGGACAGACATCAAAAACAACGGGAACTATGAACCTGTAGCCTGCAAAAAGGAGACCCCAAACACAGTAAGATAAGCAAAATGAGAAGACAGAAAAACACACAGCAGATGAAGGAGCAAGATAAAAACCCACCATACCTAACAAATGAAGAGGAAATAGGCAGTCTATCTGAAAAAGAATTCACAATAATGATAGTAAAGATGATCCAAAACCTTGGAAATAGAATTAACAAGGACCTAGAAGAACTAAAGATGAAACAAGCAACAATGAACAACGCAATAAATGAAATTAAAAATACTCTAGATGGGGTCAATAGCAGAATACCTGAGGCAGAAGAACGGATAAGTGACCTGGAAGATAAAATAGTGGAAATAACTACTGCAGAGCAGAATAAGGAAAAAAGAATGAAAAGAACTGAGGACAGTCTCAGAGACCTCTGGGACAACATTAAATGCACCAACATTCGAATTATAGGGGTACCAGAAGAAGAAGAGAAAAAGAAAGGGACTGAGAAAATATTTGAAGAGATTTTAGTTGAAAACTATGGGAAAGGAAATAGTTAATCAAGTCCAGGAAGCACAGAGAGTCCCATACAGGATAAATCCAAGGAGAAACACGCCAAGACACATACTAATCAAACTATCAAAAATTAAATACAAAGAAAATATATTAAAAGCAGCAAGGGAAAAACAACAAATATCACACAAGGGAATCCCCATAAGGTTAACAGCTGATCTTTCAGCAGAAACTCTTCAAGCCAGAAGGGACTGGCAGGACATATTTAAAGTGATGAAGAAGAAAAACCTGCAACCAAGATTACTCTACCCAGCAAGGACCTCATTCAGATTTGATGGAGAAATTCAAACCTTTATAGACAAGCAAAAGCTGAGAAAGTTCAGCACCACCAAACCAGCTTTACAACAAATGCTAAAGGAACTTCTCTAGGCAAGAAACACAAGAGAAGGAAAAGACCTAAAATAACAAACCCAAAACAATTAAGAAAATGGAAATAGGAACATACATATCGATAATCACCATAAATGTAAACGGATTAAATGCTCTGACCAAAAGACACAGACAGGCTGAATGGATACAAAAAACAAGACCCATATATATACTGTCTACAAGAGACCCACTTCAAACCTAGAGACACATACAGACTGAAAGTAAGGGGATGGAATAAGATATTCTATGCAAGTGGAAATCAAAATAAAGCTGGAGTAGCAATTCTTATATCAGACAAAATAGACTTTAAAATAAAGACTATTACAAGAGACAAAGAAGGACACCACATAATGATCAAGGGGCAGATCCAAGGTGAAGATATAACAATTGTAAATATTTATGCACCCAACACAGGAGCACCTCAATACATAAGGCAAATGCTAACAGCCATAAAAGGGGAAATCGACAGTAACACATTCATAGTAGGGGACTTTAACACCCCACTTTCACCAATGGACCGATCATCCAGAATGAAAATAAATAGGGAAACACAAGCTTTAAACGATACATTAAACAAGATGGACTTAATTGATATTTATAGGACATTCCATCCAAAAACAACAAAATACACATTTTTCTCAAATACTCATGGAGCATTCTCCAGGATAGATCATATCTTGGGTCACAAATCAAGCCTTGGTAAATTTAAGAAAATTGAAATTGTATCAAGTATCTTTTCTGACCACAACTCTATGAGACTAGATATCAATTACAGGAAAAGATCTGTAAAAAATACAAACCCATGGAGGCTAAACAATACACTACTTAATAACGAAGTGATCTCTGAAGAAATTAAAGAGGAAACCAAAAAATACCTAGAAACAAATGACCATGCAGACACGACGACCCAAAACCTATGGGATGCAGCAAAAGCAGTTCTAAGAGGGAAGTTTATAGCAATACAATCTTACCTTAAGAAACAGGAAACATGTCGAATAAACAACCTAACCTTGCACCTAAAGCACTTAGAGAAAGAATAACAAAAAAACCCTAAAGTTAGCAGAAGGAAAGAAATCATAAAGATCAGATCAGAAATAAATGAAAAAGAAATGAAGGCAACTATAGCAAAGATCAATAAAAGTAAAAGCTGGTTCTCTGAGAAGATAAACAAAATTGATAAACCATTAGCCAGACTCATCAAGAAAAAAGGGAGAAGACTCAAATCAATAGAATTAGAAATGAAAAAGGAGAGGTAACAACGGACACTGCAGAAATACAAAAGATCATGAGAGATTACTACAAGCAACTCTATGCCAATAAAATGGACAACCTGCAAGAAATGGACAAATTCTTAGAAATCCACAACCTGCCAAGACTGAATCAGGAAGAAATAGAATATATGAACAGACCAATCACAAGCACTGAAATGGAAACTGTGATTAAAACCTTTCCAACAAACAAAAGCCCAGGACCAGTTGGCTTCACAGGCAAATTCTATCAAACATTTAGAGAAGAGTTAACATCTATCCTTCTCAAACTCTTCCCAAATATAGCAGAGGGAGGAACATTCCCAAATTCATTCTACGAGGCCACCATCACCCTGATACCCAAACCAGACAAGGACGTCACAAAGAAAGAAAACTACAGGCCAATATCACTGATGAACATAGATATAAAAATCGTCAACAAAATACTAGCAAACAGAATCCAACAGCACATTAAAAGGATCATACACCATGATCAAGTGGGGTTTATTCCAGGAATGCAAGGATTCTTCAATATACACAAATCAATCAACGTGATACGCCATATTAACAAATTGAAGGAGAAAAACCATATGATCATCTCAATAGATGCAGAGAAAGCTTTCGACAAAATTCAACACCCATTTATGATAAAAACCCTGGAGAAAGTAGGCATCGAGGGAACTTTCCTCAACATAATAAAGGCCATATATGACAAACCCACAGCCAACATCGTCCTCAATGGTGAAAAACTGAAAGCATTTCCACTAAGATCAAGAACAAGACAAGGCTGCCCACTCTCACAATTCTTATTCAACATAGTTTTGGAAGTTTTAGCCACAGCAAGCAGAGAAGAAAAGGAAATAAAAGGAATCTAAATCGGAAAAGAAGAAGTAAAGCTGTCACTGTTTGCAGATGACATGATACTATACATAGAGAATCCTAAAGATGCTACCAGAAAACTAGAGCTAATCAATGATTTTGGTAAAGTAGCAGGATACAAAATTAATGCACAGAAATCTCTGGCATTCCTATGCACTAATGATGAAAAATCTGAAAGTGAAATCAATAAACACTCCCATTTACCACTGCAACAAAAAGAATAAAATATCTAGGAATAAAACTACCTAAGGAGACAAAAGACCTGTATGCAGAGAATTATAAGACACTGATGAAAAAAATTAAAGATGATACTAATAGATGGAGAGATATACCATGTTCTTGGATTGGAAGCATCAATATTGTGAAAATGACTCTACTACCCAAAGCAATCTACAGATTCAATGCAATCCCTATCAAACTACCACTGGCATTTTTCACAGAACTAGAACAAAAAATTTCACAATTTGTATGGAAACACAAAAGACCCCGAATAGCCAAAGCAATCTTGAGAAAGAAAAACAGAGCTGGAGGAATCAGGCTCCCTGACTTCAGGCTGTACTACAAAGCTAAAGTAATCAAGACAGTATGGTACTGGCACAAAAACAGAAATATAGATCAATGGATCAGGATAGAAAGCCCAGAGTTAAAGCCACACACATATGGTCACCTTATCTTTGATAAAGGAGGCAGCAATGTACAGTGGAGAAAGGACAGCCTCTTCAATAAGTGGTGCTGGAAAAACTGGACAGGTACATGTAAAAGTATGAGACTAGAACACTCCGTAATACGATACACAAAAATAAGCTCAAAATGGATTAAAGACCTAAATATAAGACCAGAAACTATCAAACTCTTAGAGGAAAACATAGGCAGAACACTCTATGACATAAATCACAGCAAGATTCTTTTTGACTCATCCCCTAGAGAAATGGAAATAAAAACAAAAATAAACAAATGGGACCTAATGAAACTTCAAAGCTTTTGCACAGCAAAGGAAACCATAACCAAGGCTAAAAGATAGCCCTCAGAATGGGAGAAAACATTTGCAAATGAAGCAACTGACAAAGGATTAATCTCCAAGATATACAAGCATCTCATGAAGCCCCATAACAAAAGAACAAACAACCCAGTCCAAAAATGGGCAGAAGACCTAAATAGACATTTCTCCAAAGAAGATATACAGACTGCCAAGAAACACATGAAAGAATGCTCAACATCATTAATCTTTAGAGAAATGCAAATCAAAACTACAATGAGATATCATCTCACACCAGTCAGATTGGCCATTATCAAAAAATCTAGCAACAATAAATGCTGGAGAGGGAGTGGAGAAAAGGGAACACCCTTGCACTGCTGGTGGGAATGTGAATTGGTACAGCCACTATGGAGAACAGTATGGAGGTTCCATAAAAACTACAAATAGAACTACCATATGACCCAGCAATCCCACTACTGGGCATATACCCTGAGAAACCCACAGTTCAAAAAGAGTTATGTACCAAAATGTTCATTGCAGCTCTATTTACAATAGCCAGGAGATGGAAACAACCTAAGTGTCCATCACCAGATGAATGGATAAAGAAGATGTGGCACTTATATACAATGGAATATTACTCATCCATAAAAAGAAACGAAATTGAGTTATTTGTAGTGAGGTGGATGGACCTAGAGTCTGTCATACAGAGTGAAGTAAGTCAGAAAGAGAAAGACAAATACCATATGCTAACACATATATATGGAATCTAAGAAAGCAAGAAATGTCATGAAGAACCTAGGGGCAAGACAGGAATAAAGACACAGACCTACTAGAGAATGGACTTGAGGATATGGGGAGGGGGAGGCGTAAGCTGTGATAAAGTGAGAGAATGGCATGGACATATGTACACTACCAAACGTAAAATAGATAGCTAGTGGGAAGCAGCCGCTTAGCACAGGGAGATAAGCGCGGTGCTTTGTGACCACCTGGATGGGTGGGATAGGGAGGGTGGGAGGGAGGGAGACCCAAGAGGGAGGAGATATGGGAACATATATATATGTATAATTGATTCACTTTGTTATAAAGCAGAAAGTAACACCATTGGAAAGCAATTATACTCCAATAAAGATGTTAAAAAAAAAATCAAAGCAAAGAGGAAATCTTAAAAGCAGCAAGATAAAAGAAGCTTGTAACTTAAAGTCACCCCCTTATAAGGCTATTAGCAGATTTCTCAGCAGAAACCTTACAGATCAAGAGAGAGTTGGGTAATATATTTAAAGTGCTGAAAGAAAAAAAAAAAGAAAAGCAACTACAACCAAGAATACTCTATCCAGTGATATTATCCTTCAGAAATGAAGGAGAGATTAAAAGACTTTCCCAGACAAACAAAAGATGAGGGAATTCATTGCCACTAGAAATACCTTAACAAGAATGATGAAAGGAGCAGCAAGAGAAAAACAACTGTTAATGTACAAGGGAAACCCCATAAGGCTATCAGCAGATATTTCAGCAGAAACCTTACAAGCCAGAAGGGAATGGCATGACACATTCAAAGAACTAAAAGGGAAAAAAACTTCCAACCAAGAATTCTCTATGCAGCAAAGTTATCATTAAGAATCGAAGGAGAGATTAAGAGCTTCCCATATTCACAAAAGCTGACGGAGTTCATCACCACTAAACCAGCCTCACATGAAATGTTAAAGAGATTTCTTTAAGCTGAAAGGAAATGGCACTAATTAATAATAAGAAAACACATGAAAGAAAAAAATCTCACAATACTAATATATAATATTATACATAATTATTATTATATATAATAAAAGTAGTGGAGCAATCACTTATAAAGCAACCATGAAGGTTAAAAGAAAAAAGTAGGTCTTCCCTGGTGGCGCAGTGGTTGAGAGTCCGCCTGCCGATGCAGGGGACGCGGGTTCGTGCCCCGGTCCGGGAATATCCTACATGCCGCGGAGTGGCTGAGCCTGTAAGCCATGGCCACTGAGCCTACACGTCTGGAGCCTGTGCTCTGTAACAGGAGAGGCCACAACAGTAAGAGGCCCATGTAATGCAAAAAAAAAAAAAAAAAAAAAAAAAAAAAAAAAAAAAAAAAAAAAAAAAAAAAAAAAAAAAAAAAAAAAAAAGACAAGAGTAATAATAACTAAAATTACAATAATTAGTTAAGGGACACACAAAATTAAAAAATGTAAAATATGTCAACAATAGTATAAAATTGGGAGGGGAAAGTAAAAGATAAAGCTTTGTAATATGTTCAAATTTAATTTGCTCCCAACTTAAAACAGACTGCTATTTACATAGGATGTTATATGTGAACCTCACAGTAACTGCAAGGAAAAAACTCATAGGAAATACACAAAAGAAAATGAGAAAGGAGTGTAAACATTACACCATCAAAATGCAAGGGAAGAGAGGAAGAGAAGGAGAAAGGAACTACAAAAAATTCAGGAAACAATAAATAAGATGAATTAATAAATCCTGTCAATAATTACTTTAATGTAGACTTAAATATAAGACATGACACCATAAAACTCCTACAAGAGAACATCAGCAAAACAGTCTCTGACATAAGCCATACCAGTGTTTCCTTAGGTTAATCTCCCAAAGCAATAGAAATAAAAGCAAAAATAAGCAAATGAGAACTAATCAAACTTACAAGCTTTTGTACAGCAAACATAAACAAAATGAAAAGATAGCCTATGGGATGGGAGAAAATATTTTTAAATGATGTGACAAACAAGGGCTTAATTTCCAAAATACACAAACAGCTCCTACAACTCAACAACAACAAAACAAACAACCCAATCGAAAAATGGGCAGAAGACCTAAATAAACATTTCTCCAAAGAAGACATACAGATAGCCAATAG
Source organism: Platanista minor (assembly GCA_004363435.1). Taxonomy (NCBI): domain Eukaryota; kingdom Metazoa; phylum Chordata; class Mammalia; order Artiodactyla; family Platanistidae; genus Platanista; species Platanista minor. The sequence continues at coordinate 18,772 of RJWK010038056.1, forward strand.
GCACAAGAAATGATGCTCAAGATCAGTAATTATTAGAGAAATGTAAATCAAAACTACAATGAGATACCATCTCACACTTGTCAGAATGGCTGTCATTTAAAAGTCTACAAATAATAAATGCTTTAGAGGGGGTAGAGACAAGGGAACCCTCCTACACTTTTGGTGGGAATATAAGTTGGTGCAGCCACTATGGAAAACAGTATGGACGTTGCTAATAAAACTAAAATTAGAGTTGCTATATGATCCAGCCATCCCACTCCTCAGCATATATCCAGACAAAACTATAATTCAGAAAGATACAGGCAACCCTATGTTCATAGCAGCACTAATCACAATAGCCAAGACATGGAAACAACTGAAATGTCCATCGACAGATGGATGGATAAAGAAGATATATAGTACCTCCAGTATTATACTAGAATACTACTCAGCCATCAAAAAGAGTGGAACAATGCCATTTGCAGTAACATGGATGGACCTAGATGTTATCAAACTAAGTGAAGTAAGTCAGATAGAGAAAGACAAATACCGTATGATATCACTTACATGTAGAATCTAAAATATGACACAAATGAAATTATCTACGAAACATAAACAGACTCACAGACATAGAGAACAAACTTGTGGTTGCCAGGGGGAGAGGAGGTGAGGGAGAGATGGAGTGAGAGTTTTGGATTAGCAAATGCAAACTAGTATGTATAGGATGGATAAACAGCAAGGTCTTACTGTATAGCACAGGAAACTATATTAAATATACTGTGACAAGTCATAATGAAAAAGAATATAAAAAATAATGTGTGTGTGTGTGTGTGTGTGTGTGTGTGTGTGTAACAGAATCACTTTGCTGTACAGCAGAAATGAACACATTGTAAATCAACTATACTTCAATTAAAAAAAGAAAAGTATGATAAGCCTGAAAAAAATTGACCATTTAAAAAAGAATATTTTAAAAGAATTTTTTTGGATTATTCAAGAATAATTTTAAGAAGTCTTAAAGTAATAGCTATTAAACAAATATTAATAAACAGTGCTTTGACAAAAAAATTAATGTAAATGGATTAAATTCTCCAATCAAAAGGCATAGGGTGACTGGATGGATAAAAAAACAAGACCCAGGGCTTCCCTGGTGGTGCAGTGGTTGAGAGTCCACCTGCCAATGCAGGGGACATGGGTTCGTGCCCCAGTCTGGGAAGATCCCACATGCTGCGGAGCGGCTGGGCCCGTGAGCCGTGGCCACTGAGCCTGCGCGTCTGGAGCCTGTGCTCTGCAACGGGAGAGGCCACAACAGTGAGAGACCTGTGTACTGCAAAACAAAAACAAAAACAGAAACACAAAAAAAACCAAGACCCAACCCAAATATATGCTGCCTATAAGAGATTTACTGCAGCTTTAAGAACGAATAGGCTCAAAGTGAAGGGAGCGATCACATGATAGGCCACAAAACAAGTCTTAGCAAATTTAAGAATAAAATTATACCAAGTATCTTTTCCAATCACAATGGTAAGAAACTAGAAATCAATAACAGAAGGAAAGCTTGCAAATTCACAGGCATGTGAAAATTAAGCAACACACACCTGAACAGCCAATGGATCAAATAAGAAATCAAAAGAGAAATTAAAAAATATCTTGAGACAGACAGAAATGGAAATACAACATAGCAAAATTTATGGGATGCATCAAAACAGTTCTAAGAGGGAAGTTTATAACAATAAGTGCCTATGTAAGAAACAAAACAGGTCTCAAATAAACAACTTAACTTTACACCCCAAGGAACTAGAAAAACCAGAACAAACTAAGCCCAAAATTAGCAGAAGAAAGGAAACAACAAAGATCAGAGCAGAAATAATAGAAATAGGGATCAGAAAAAACAATAGAAAAGGTAAGTGAAACTATGAACTGTTTTTTTTTTTTAAATCGACAAAATTGGCAATTTAGCTAGGCTAATTAAGAATGAAGAAAAATGGGCTTCCCTGGTGGCTCAGTGGTTGAGAGTCCATCAGCCGATGCAGGGGACATGTGTTCGTGTCCCGGTCCAGGAAGATCCCACATGCCATGGAGCGGCTAGGCCTGTGAGCCATTGCCGCTGAGCTTGCACATCTGGAGCCTGTGCTCCGCAATGGGAGAGGCCACAACAGTGAGAGGCCTGTGTACCGAAAAAAAAAAAAAAAAAAAAAAAAAAAAAAAAAAAAAAAAAAAAAAAAAAAAAAAAAAAA
>RJWK010038057.1:0-20985 GCA_004363435.1 Platanista minor
GGACGGGGGCACGAACCCTTGTCCCCTGCATCGGCAGGCGGACTCTCAACCACTGCGCCACCAGGGAAGCCCACACATTTTAATTTTGGGCCTCTCACTGTTGTGGCCTCTCCCGTCGCGGAGCACAGGCTCCGGACGCGCAGGCTCAGCGGCCATGGCTCACGGGCCCAGCCGCTCCGCGGCATGCGGGATCCTCCCGGACCGGGGAACGAACCGGCGTCCCCTGCATCGGCAGGCGGACTCCCAACCACTGCGCCACCAGGGAAGCCCTACACACATTTTAATTTTTAAAGCAACTTTAAGTAGACTCATTTGAGCCTCCCAAAACTTTGTGAGTAGAAAGAGCTTATTAAGTACATTTTACAGATATCAAATGACTTGCTCAAGTCACACACCAAGTAAAAAAAAAACCAGATGTATGGTATCTGAGTCCTAAAGCAGGGAAGGGAAATGTTATGAATGGTTCCAGATGCAACTGGTCATCTCAAATAGCAAAATTAGGAATGATCACAAAAATAATGATTAAGAATGTTTCATGGACATACTGAAACCCTGAGTAATTATTTTTTCAGCAAATACCAAAGACTGCTGGATAAATTCATTTTCATGTCGCCTTATTTGTAAGTTTTTCTAAAAATTTCAGCTAACTATGCTTTTCAATGGTACTACAAATTAAGCACAGGCCAATATATGGAACTCCTAATGTATCAAGATACGTAGAAAGAAAAAAACAGGCAGAGAGTTTAAGAAAACCAGTATTCAGGCAGCCGAGATACTGTGAAGAACAAAGTCCCCATCTCCAGAGCCAGAGGTCTTGCCAACACTGCGGAGGTGAGACCAACACTGACCAACATGTCATTGACCACTCTTTTAGGTCATTTTACTTTTTTTTTTTTTTTTTTTTTGCGGTACGCGGGCCTCTCACTGTTGTGGCCTCTCCGTTGCGGAGCGCAGGCTCAGCGGCCATGGCTCATGGGCCCAGCCGCTCCACAGCATGTGGGATCTTCCCGGACCAGGGCACGAACCCATGTCCCCTGCATCGGCAGGCGGACTCTCAACCACTGCGCCACCAGGGAAGCCCTTTACTTTGAATTTGATCCAGTCCCTTTATGTCTGTGTTAATTGTATAGGGAAGTCTGCTTTAAACCACAACAACAAAGAAATACTCAGAAAAACAGCATTTCCACCAGATACATGCATTCCCAAAGCAAGCAAAGGTGATACACATCCAGAATGGGCATCAAATTTAAACAGTAAGACCTCTCGTGGCCCAGCCAGACTGGAAATGCGGTAGAATCAATCATCTCCTCATCTCTGGACAGTGAAGGAGGCTCTTCAAGGAGCAGTGCAGTTGGAGCAGCCTGGCCAGACAGACAGACTGCAGGCATGAGGCTGAGGACACAGGGGAGGAGAGGGAACTTCCTTAAAGTCTGGCTCTGCTCAGACCTGTGTACTGACAAACTGGAAGGAAACAGAGCAGAAGGCAGGACGTGAAGTGTGAACTGTGAGCAATTTTAGACAGAAAGGCTGGCACTTCTCTGAAATTAGCATATCCGCTTTGGGACAAGGAAGTGCCCCTTTGGACTCAGATCAGCATGAGGGTGTGGGCCAGCCCTCCAGGCAGGAGATGAGCTGAGAAATATCCAGATGGACCAGGACAGAGGCAATGCCTAGAGCTGCTCCACACTAAGGAATTCACTGTTCCCTCAGTGAAAGGGATTGGATTTAACACCAGACACACCAGCATGCTACTGGGAATTCGTTACACACATACGTATGACTAGTTAACTGTTCAGGAAACTGCATGTATCGATAGATCATTCCACATTGTGGATTTTAGTTATTCTCAACCAGTTTAGATATTGTCAAACAGTGCAAACCTCTTCATAATCATTGTCAAATACCTAATTTTAAAAATTCATAAATTAATGATAATATAACAGCCAACATGTACTTACTACATGCTAGGCAATGTCATTAGCTAGTTATTTTACATCTATCCACTTGTTATTATCTCCATTCTACAGATGAGGAAACTGAGGCAGGAAGTGGTTAAGTAACATGCCTGAAGCCCCAGTTAGGAAATGGCAGAGTAAAAACCTGAACCCAGGCAATCTCATTTTAAAGACATGCTGTAATCACTAAGCTATAATAAACCACACTGTACCAGGTCAACTCTGACCGGCGCATGTAATCTAGATTATTCTATGGCTCTGAGTGAGTAAACCAGATAGACAGCACTCCTTGCAGAATGAGCCTTGAATAGGTTTTCTGAAGATTATATAATTTCAAGAGACCTTCTTTGTTAACATCAACCATTCACAAAATTTAGATCAAAGGAAACAACTTAAATTCCACAGAAGACACACAGAAAGCATAACTGGGTGATGTATGCTGAATGTGAGACAGTGGAGTCGGGGGATGGGAGTTAGTGAGGACCTGTCTCTCCAGACAACTGTCTCCCTAGAAGATGGTAGAACTAGTTTTGCCAATTCTCACATTTTTTCAAAGGTTGAAAATTCAGACTCTTGAGCAAAATCCCCACAATTTTCAAATTTTGGCACTCACTCAAGATTATTTTTCTCTGAATGATGAGCCAAACAAAACTGATCTGCAAACATAGATTGCCACCTCTGTTCTAAATTCATCGAAGTTCTCAGCAGGCAATGCAATAGTAGCCTTCTAAATGGCAGAGTACTGGAAATTAGTAGAAATTTTGAAATGTTAAGAAGATAGCCATCAATATATAACTGTGGATGGTCCCTGACTTACGATGGTTCAACGTACAATTTTTCAACTTCACAATGTTGAGAAAGCAATACACAGTCAATAGAAACTGTACTTTGAATTTTTACCTTTCCCTGGGCTAACAATATGCAGTACAATATTCTACAGCAAGCCGCAGTCCCAGTCAGCCACTTGATCACACCAGGGTAAACAACTGAAAGACTTAAAACCATTCTGTAGCCACAGGAGCTTTCTGTTTTCCACTTTCAGTACAGTATTCAATAAATTACATGAGATCTTTAACACTTCATTATAAAATAGGCTTTGTGTTAGATGATTTTGCCCAACTGTAGGCTAACTCAAGTGTTCTGAGCACATTTAAGGTAGGCTGGGCACAACTATAAAGTTTGGTAGGTTAGGTGTATTAAATGCATTTTTGATTTACAAAATTTTCAACTTATGATGGGTTTATCTGGTCATAACCCCATTATAAATCAAAGAAGGTCTGTATACAAAGATGTTGGTTTTGGTCTGGTTATGTCTAATGGCAAGTACATGAATCCAAACATCTCCAAGGTTCACCCCTGTTATAGTATATGAATGCAGCCAAGGGCACCTGAGTCAAGGGTCTCCAAAGTGGACTTCAGGCACTCCAGGCGGTATGCACGGACAGCTGTTGGGGTGCAGGAAGAAAATATTCCACTTTATATTTCTATTTTTTATTTTTTAAAATTTCATTTTTTACATTTGCATCACAATGCTCATAATACACTTTAAAGTACTACATATACATATTTTCTAAATAATAGACATACATTAAAGTATAATAATGGCTATGACAGTTACACCAACATTGATATCATATACTCAAAGAAACTTGACCATAAAACGTAAAAAATTCTATCTACATAGTCCAGAAATCAAAGAAATCCTGTCTACACAAGTCATACAGGGAATTCACCAAAAAACTCAATATTAAACCAAAAAGCTTGACCCTTCAGTCCCCAATCAGCTGCTACACAGCAGTGCTCCTACGAAATCAGGGCCAGCAGAAGCAACTGCCCCTGAGGGCAAGGGCTGATCCTTAGTTACCTTTTTGTGTCAGATGCCCAGCAAAGAGTAGGCTTAATGTATACTCTTGCTTGCGTAGTAAATGTGATTTACTTGTGTATCTGTCCTCCAACCCTGATCCACAAGATAGTGCCAATTTTAGGCGGAGCGATATACTTTTTTTCCAGTTTCACTTCTGGTGAGTTCCTTGGCTGGTGACAATATCTATTTTGAAGGCTTGGTTACATGTTAAAGCACATAGATAATTCTCCTAAGTATGAGGGAAAGGAAAGTGCTAGAGAGAGGAGTTCTTAGCAATGAGCTGCTCTGACCAGGTCTTCAAGGACGTCACACAGTGCAAATTCAGGCTCTTTGCTACAATGTTGAGCTTCCCTACTTTCCCCTTGAAAAGTAACAGCAAGCAGCAATTTAATTACATAATTTATTCTCTTCTCTACAAGCTTCACTTGTCCTTTCCCCCCCAGGCAGTCCTACATATCCTCGCTTTAAAACTCCAATATTTTTTTTTTTAACAAAGTGGGTAATATTCTTGACTATGGGCTTCCCTGGTGGCGCAGTGGTTGAGAGTCCGCCTGCCGATGCGGGGGACACGGGTTGGTGCCCCGGTCCGGGAAGATCCCACATGCCGCGGAGCGGCTGGGCCCGTGAGCCATGGCCGCTGAGCCTGCGCGTCCGGAGCCTGTGCTCCGCAACAGGAGAGGCCACAGCAGTGAGAGGCCCGCGTACCGCAAAAAAAAAAAAAAAAGTTAAATATGTTCATAGTAGAAAAAAATAAAGAAAAAGTGGGCACTGCTAAGGAGCATAAAAAATGAATCCACTTAACCAATGTATCAGGTGGGATGAAGCCTGTATCAGACATCCCTCACTCACAACCTCTCAGCCCCACATCTTACTCCAGCCCCTGATGAAGTGACCAGGTCCAGGAAAGCTTCAACCAGATTCAAGCAGGTGCAATCTGACAGCTCCCAGCCTCTGCCTCCCTCTCCCCATCCACATACCCTTCACCTCCTGCTCCAGAGCTTTCTAATGCCAACCAAGGCTTTGGAGCCCATAGGTATCCATCCCATGCTCATGCATTTGCAACCCAAGAATGCAGGGGAGTCATCCTCTATGGGCCACTCTTGACCAATAGGGACAGAAGCCAATGGACAGATGTTTCTTCATTTCAGCCCCTAAGCAGACAGCTCTGGGATGCATTTAATATGGCGCCTGAAAAGTGCTGGGGAATCAAGCATCTACTGCCCTTAGCAGTGGGTAATTTGACAATGTAGATGTGTTTTCGCTTTCTCTCCTTCCCTTTTCTCTTCCTAGGTCCTCTACTCCAATTGGGGCCACATCCCAAATAAACTACCTGCATGCAAGCAGTTACCTCAGGCTTTGCTTTCTTGGGGACCAAAGCTAAGAGTGCTGATAAGCAAGTGGACTTGAAAGGCAGACCTTCTGGATTATGGAGCTGGATCACTCACCCCATTGCTGGTGGTAAGCAAGATGATGATAAACCCTGGCATGTGGTAGTAGCCCATTTAATAATACTCTTACCTATGGGGGATGAGGCTGAGGTGCACATGAAGTGTGAAGTGCTGAATTAACTGAGTTGAGGTACTTGAATGATAGGGGATCAATGGTAATGATAAGAATCACAGAACTGTCTGTTTTTTGCTAACTTCTTTGGAAGTTGTGAAGAGGTAAAATTAAAATTCTATATCCAGGTCAGTCAACTATTAACGCAAGGCACAGTGTGAAATGCTTCTTTGATAGCATTTAGGTTGACCTTCATTCATGTCTTCAAGGCAGGCAGTGCTGGAACTCAGGCTCAGGAACTAAAATTGGAAGTCCTGCAAAGGAGACTGAATGCGGTCTCAATTTATCTCCTATGTCAACGTCTGGACTCTGATAGGAAAACTGGTGACTCTGTGACCAGGAATCTGTACATCTGGGTAGATGAGCCTAAGAATCTTAAATCCCTGAATCCTCCAGACCATTAACAGCGTCTCGCTCCTTCTTGCTAAAGGACAGCAGCCTCCCCTTTCCTAGACACCTCACAGGTAGGTAGGTGCCTAACAAGGTAATTGTTGTTTTGGGTTTTTTTAAAATAAATTTATTTATTTTATTTATTTTTATTTTTGGCTGCGTTGGGTCTTTGTTGCTGTGCACAGTCTTTCTCTAGTTGTGGCACACAGGCTTCTCATTGCGGTGGCTTCTCTTGTTGTGGAGCACAGGCTCAAGGCGTTCAGGCTTCAGTAGTTGCAGCACGTGGGCTCAGTAGTTGTGGCTTGTGGGTTCTACAGCGCAGGCTCAGTAATTGTGGCACACGGGCTTAGTTGCTCCGCAGCATGTGGGATCTTCCCAGACCAGGGCTCTAACCTGTGTCCCCTGCATTGGCAGGAGGATTCTTAACCACTGTGCCACCAGGGAAGCCCAGTTGTTGTCCTTTTTAAGATCTGCTGCCACCTCATCCCATTGCCTCTGAACTAATAACTAGAGTCAAATCTCAGCACCGCCCAAGCAGGGAAACAGAGTTCCTCCTGCAGAAGTAAACTGCTTATTTATCAAAGGGCATATATATCAGCTGGAACCAGAGGAAGATTATTTAGAGTGGATCCTGAGGGTTTTAGACCAGTGGGTGCAAAATATAAAGCTGGATAAAGAATAACTCATTGACATGGGAGCACTCTCCTATGACTCCGGTTTCAAAGTCCTGGCAAGGATACCTGACACTGGTCCTAACATCCAGCTGGAATGGCTCATGAAGCTTGCCTGGATGATGGCTCCCCGTTAATGAAGTGGAGATGCCAGACTGAGGAAGGGATCCGAGGATCAGGCAGGTGAGACTATAAATATGAATTTATCATATGAGACTGAAGAACCCACTACCTATGTTTCCTGGAAGGGTATAGAGAAGAGTCCTCCCTTTACCAAGATGATAAGGAATGGACTGCAAACAGAGGCAGTGGTGTCTTTAGATGCACAACTGTGCATCTTTCAGGAACCACTTCTCAGCCTCTAGGTCCCACCTCTTACTCCCATCACTGCTGCAGTATCAGCTCCACATGGGCCATGACCAGCTTCACACTGGTGAGATATGACAGTGCCTGGCCTTTGCCATCCACGGGCCTTTGGCTTTCTGGCCTTGGGCCTCTCTGACAGTGTGGTCAGTGCAGGATACTTGGCACTCACACACGTGCAGCCTGGTCGTGTGAGGGAGCCAACCTCTGCGAGGCCACCCTTGGTCAGTGAGGGACAGAAGCCGATGGAGAAATGCTTCCTCCTCCTGTTGTCCAGAGTAGACAGCTCTGCACGCATCTCACAAGGGTCCTTAGGGAGGCCTGGTGTCATCATCGATCACTACTGGCTCCCAGCATGGGCCAACCTATTAACACATTCTGGTGCTGGCTTTTGCTCTCCACTCCCTGTTGCCTGAAAGAAACACTTCCCAAATAAAGCACCTGCACAAAAGCTTTCAGAGGAACTTTGGATAAAACAAAGCCCAGTAGCTAGGGATAATGGGGGAGAAAGGGCTTTAAAATGGGACAAGCCCTCAGCCTCCTAGGAAATTGGTCCCACAGCAGAAGTCACAGTGACGACAGGCGTCATCAGCAGATTCCCACCCTAACCAATCTCCCACTAAATTTCTTTCACGAGCATAGAGGCAACACCCTTCCTTTCTTTTCCAGTAGAATCAAATGCTACTTTGACACATACCCTCCACACTGGGTCCTTTACAGCTCAACCTAATTAGCTGACAGCACAGAAAGTAAATATAGAGACATGACACTGGAAACCAAGGAGGAAAAAGTTTTAGTAAAATATTTAAGTGAAACTCTCAAATGATCTTGTAATAGGATTTTAGCCCCAATAATATATTACAAAAGAGCCCATCACAGGACCAAGCACTCCAGGTATGCTTAATAATTTTCTGCTGTTTTAAAGAAAAATTTATCCTTTATTCAAGATCTTTTGATAGAATAACAATCTGTGTCAATATTTACAGCTAAACAAGCAAGAATATGTCATGACTTCTCAAAAATAAACGTTTATAAGTAGACCCAAAAATAAGAATCAATTTTTCTGTGTGAGGCTCAATATGCTATATCAAAAATAGGGCACTTCTTGGGAAAAAGCCAGAATTTTAGCAAGCCAAATACACCTCTCTTTTAAAAATAGCTTTTCATGCTTTGCTAGTGTACTAGTTTTAGAGAATCATTTATGCACTATCTGGGTTTGGAGTTGCAATGCCTTATATGTGCCAATCAAAGATACCAGAACCCAATCAAGTCAACATGGGCGGGCTGTGGCCCCAAGAAATTATCCATGCTTTTCCTACGTTTAGAACAAACACCACATTTATGCTTAACACAAAAATGGGTGTCCATAGGAATGCCACAAAAGAGTCTTGGTTTTGTCTTCCACATAGAGGTTAAAATAATGTAATGCATTATTACTATGCTGTTGACTCCTAAGTGAAGGATAGGGCAGAATCTGATTTGGCTGGCAATAAGGAAGTTGGGAAGTAGGGACTAATTTAAACAGGTTGTCCAACAGTTAATCATTTCAGCAAACCAACTGCTACTCCTAATCTCTATGAGTATTACCATTATATTCATATATGCTTAATCACAGTTGCTATATATCATAAATGATTCTAGATCAAGAAACAAGTCATCAAAAGCTGCATATTTAATAACTGTTGTTCACACTGAAATATCTTATGCTATTAAAAACTAAGTTCCCTTCTGTGACTTTAGGCTATTTTAAAAAGGGAGGGGGGGAATACAGAAACCTTGTTACCATGGAGATTGCAAGCCGGTCAGCCCATCTGCTGAAGAGGATATAAAATTTTGTAAGTAGAATTTTAAAAACCTTACTATGAGAAAGACTTCCTCAAACTCAGTAGCGGGGAGGCAGCTACAGAAAGCCTGGCAAAGGGCCATTTGCAAAACTGTGGGCTGTCATTATTTTGATATTAACCATGAATTTGCAATAACTCTTATTAAAAGGGAATTACTAATATCTGTACATTAGGATACTAAAGATGTAAAACATATTTTGGTATGTTCTATGCTAATGATGTTTATATCATTTTTTAGAAAAAAAAATTAGGAATTTATATTAAAAACTGGTCCAGAGAAATCTGTGACTTGGTTTGTTTGGTTTTAAAAACTACTCCAACAAACAACCCAATCAAAACATGGGCAGAAGATCTAAATAGACATTTCTCCAAAGAAGACAAACAGATGGCTAAAAAGCACATGAAAAGATGCTCAACATCACTAATTACTAGAGAAATGCAAATCAAAACTACAATGAGGTATCACCTCACACTGGTCAGAATGGCCATCATCAAAAAATCTACAAACAATAAATGCTGGAGAGGGTGTGAAGGAAAGGGAACCTTCTTGCACTGTTGGTGGGAATGTAAATTGGCACAGCCACTATGGAGAACAGTATGGAGGTTCCTTAAAAAACTAAAAATAGAGCTACCATATGATCCAGGAATCCCACTCCTGGGCATATATCTGGAGAAAACCATAATTTGAAAAGATACATGCACCCCCAATGTTCATTGCAGCACTATTTACAATAGCCAGGACATGGAAGCAACCTAAATGTCCATCAACAGAGGCATGGATAAAAAAGACGTGGTACATATAGACAATAGAATATTACTCAGACACTAAAAAGAACAACATAATGCCATTTACAGCAACATGGATGGACCTAGAGATTGTTATACTGAGTGAAGTAAGTCAGAGAAAGACAAATATCATATGACATCATTTATATGTGGAATCTAAAAAAAGGGTACAAATGAACTTATCTACAAAACAAAAATAGAGTCACAGATGTAGAAAACAAACTTATGTTTACCGGGGGAGGGGCGGGAGGGATAAACTGGGAGATTGGGATTGACATATACACACTACTATATATAAAATAGATAACTAATAAGGACCTACTGTAGAGCACAGGGAACTCTACTCAGTACTCTGTAATGGCCTAGATGGGAAAAGAATCTGAAAAAGAGTGGACATATGTATATGTATAACTGATTCACTTTGCTGTACACCTGAAACTAACACAACATTGTAAATCAACTATACCCCAATAAAAATTAAAAAGAAAAAAATGTCTTTAGGAAGAAGTTTTTAAATTCATTTATTTAAGTAGGAAGTAATTTTTAATTGTGTATGTTTTTAAATGACTTTTAAATTCTTGAAATTCCCTCTGTGGTCTTCACATTTAAGAAGTTCGATGTGAGTAAAAGTGTGATTCTCATTAAAAAATAATAATAATAAAATAGCATTTGGGCCTATGATAATCTAAAAACAAAATTAAAAGGATGCATTTTAAACAATTATGGCATAAAAGTATAACGACATCATTAAGACCTTATAATATTTAGCTGTTCTCTTCTGTTTTTTAGTTCCTAATCCAGAAATTTATTCATTCAACAAACATGTAAACCTAGTAGGTGTCAAGCCCTGACCAAGATGAAGGCACAAGAAACATCAATGTAAACCAGTTCATGCCCTTAAGCAATTGAAGGAGGTGACTTATCTTCATTCATTTACCCATTCATTCATTCAGTAAAGGTTCACTGAGCACCCACTATGTGCCTGGCACATCTCTAGGTCCTGGGAATCACACAGTGATAGAAAGCAACAGAAATCCCTGCCCTCCTGGAGCTTACATTCAGGTGTCATTTACAATTAGATGATCAGAACTGAGAGGGGAGGCTTAGAGATAAGAACAAGGAGCTGTAAAAGGACAGAAAAAACTCCTTCTGCCAGGAGGACTTAGTTAAACATTCCAGAAGGGGTGACTTTTGAGCTGGGGCCTCAGAGGAGCAGGAGCACACCAGGCAGGAATGGGGACACTCATTCCTGACCCAGAGAGCACAGTTTGGAGGCAGAGATCTGGAGAACACCTGTCACTGAGCCAGCTTTTACTTCCCAGCTCCAAGACAACCTGAGAAACTCTAAGTGGCTAGAGTGGCTTAATGAATATGAAATTGTAGGGAAATTTTTGCATGCAAACTGATTTAAAAATATAATTATTTTCACAAATATCTGTGATAGTTGTATGAGTTTTCCTAAACAGCAAAATTCCTAGTTACAGAGCATTCGTGCCTCAAGCTAAGTATCATAAGTCAAGTATAAAAATAGCAGTAGAAATTTTTTAACATTTAAGCGTTTTTCACAGATCATATCTCAGTCAAGGCTTACAAAAACCTTATGATGAGGCACAGCAGTTATGTCCATCTTACAGAGGTGGAAACTAAAACTCAAAGAAGTTAAGTGACTTACATACTCCAGGCCTAGTAAATAGCTAAGCTAGACCTTGAAACTGGGCTTTTGCTGTAAATATTGTCCTCTTTCTACTAGACCAGAATTTACTGCCAATTTAAGGGTTTTTGCAAAATAACAGGGAAGTGCTCTCCCAGAGCACTATATCACAAATGCTACTGGTCTTTGGGAGAAATCTGTACATATCTACTTTGTGTACTTGGCAGAGAAAGAGTAAGGTCCTGGAGAACTGAGAGTAGTCAGCTATCAGCAAACAAACAAATGTCACAATGTCAGCATAATGATTTCCTTAACAAAGTGACCTTCGTCCTGGTCATCAAAGGTCCAGAAAATTCACCCATCCCACCCCCTACCCCTGCACCAAATTCAACACACCTGGAAGTGTCCTCTCCATTTCAGCTCAATGCAGTTTCCCCTATATAGTAAGCTGGCCATCATGTTTTCACTATGTTTCCACAAGAATTTAGCCACCACCCCCAGACTCTAGTGCCATCACCACGTCTGGCATAGAAGACGGAATTAGGAATTTTGAACAAGCAGAGACAGAAATGTAAACAAATGAATTGCTAAATATATAAATTTTAAAAACAGGTTAAATAACATTAAGAGATTGGAACACAATGCAGGAGAATAAAAAGCGTCTGTGAAAATAATTAAAGATAGATTTTGAGAACAGAATAAAATAGAAAATTGTGGGCAGACTGGTCAATCTGCTGTCATTGCTTAAAAGGAAATCCATTCTCCATTGCCAGCTATGTTCTTCAAGGGAGGGCTCTCAGAACTTGGGGCATCCCCTTCAATAAGAAATGTGGTCCTCTAGCACTAAAATCTCTCACTCTGACAAGCAACTCAAAGGACTAATGTACTGGGGCCGTGTCCCTGGCTCCAGGGTGAAGGGCAGGAATCTAGGACCAGAAGAGGCAAAGGCTTTACAGAGTAGGGAATGGGTACAGGTGGGATGGGATTCTATGCTAGATCTGGGAATCTGCCACCAAAGCTAGTGTCCAAATAGAGTCAAGGGCTGGGAGCCAGGTGAAGAGCCCCAGGGAAGCCCATGTGGAGGGGACTGAGTTCAGAATAAGGCAGGTAGGCAGGCAGAGGACAAGAGAAAACAAAGCCATGTGGTTATCACTCCAGGAGCTGGAGGCCATGAGTATCAACTAGCAGGCTGAGCAACAGAAGTGAGGATCCTGGAGTAAGTGCCAGAAACTAGCTTCCCAAGGCAGAGCGGGGTGGGGGAGGGATGGACTGGGAGTTTGGGGTGGTCAGCAGATGCAAACTACTATATGTAGAATGGATAAACAACAAGGTCCTACTGCATAGCACAGGAAACTATATCCAATGTTCTGTAATAAATCGTAATGGAAAAGAATATGAAAAAGAATGTATACATATGTAAAACAATCATTTTCTGTACAACAGAAACTAACACAACATTGTAAATCAACTATATGTCAATAAGAAAAATTTTTAAAAAAGAAAGTAACTAGCTTGCTCCCCAAACCTTCAGAGCCACCAATTCTACCATCATCAGCTCCACCACAACTATCATCACAGGCCCCATCCTCACCATCACCATCGCCATCACCATTACCAACATCACCCCCACCCCCATTAGCACCTCCATCACCATCACCACCACCACCATCACTACCGTCACCTCCACCTCCACCCAACCCTTCCCATCAGCACCATCACCATCCTACAGTCATCACCATCACACTACCAACCACCTTCACCACCACCACCCTCACCCTCACTCCCAACACCACCATCGTTACCACTAATATCACCACAACCACCATCACTACCACCAGCCAAGTCGCCAATATGACCATCATCCCATGACCATCATCCCTTTAGGATGTCCCCTTCACAAGCACAGAGGAGCTAGCAGAGGCTTTGAAATGTCAACCTTCCCCACCAGTCCCTGAAAATGGAAGGTGGCAGTACTGATACAAACAATGGCCACTACCCAGCTTACAAAGCAGAACAGCTGCAGTAGGTGTGGTTTAATAATTTTCACCCAGGATAGACATATATTAGCTCACTTCTCAAAATTCTCACAAACTCTAGGAGGCAGGCATGGCTACCCCTATTTTACAAGTGAGGAAAATGAACCTCGGGGACAGTAGTACTTGCCCAAGGTCACACAAGTAAAAAGTGATGGAGCCTGACCTCACACTCCAGCCCACCTGCTTCCACAGCTGATTCTATGAACAGCTCTGCTGTGTCGCCTCTCTAAAGAAAATTAAGACACAGCCACGTCCTCGAGGGGCTCACTGGCAGTGGGAGAGGCCTGTAAACATATTTCAAAACAATGTGAGAAGTGTTTCGACTGTACTAAGGGAAGAAGAAACTAATTCTGCCCGGGAGGGCGTGGGGGGTGGTTGGAGAAGACTTTACAGAGGATGTGACATTTGTGCAATCAGGAAGAAAAGGAGTAGGAGTTCACCAGAAAAAGCAGTAGAGGGGTGACCATTCCAGGTGGAGCGCCAGCAGATGTGAAGGACACACACTGTGCTGCCTTAGCTCCCACTGGCTCTGCTGATGTTCCCACGTTTGACCTCTGGTCTGACTGAGGGCCTCGCCTCGGGTCTGGTCAAATTGCCAGTTGTCTCTTTACACCCACCGAGCGTTACACACAGACACCTGTCTCAGCCTTTCCTAACTCTGGCTCAAAATCCGGAGTCCAACACACCCTGTTGCCTCCCAAGGGAGTCTGGGACGAAAGGATCTGGTCTGCAGGAACTCAGGCATCCAATAGCGGGCACCGGACCAAGGCAACAGCCACAAGGAGATTAAGAGCTGAGGCCCAGGGCTAGTCAGTTGGGACTGACCAAGGGGCTTCTTTAGATGCCCTCTATTCAGGCAGATACTGTCCCGAAGCAAATCCAGGATGGAGTGTCCAAATGAAACAAGCAAGTAAAGTGATTGCTAACCTGCATGTCACCAAATTGCAGCTAACATCCCTGATACCAAGCCACGCAATTCAGTGTTTGGGGTATACATTTTGTCCTGAGGCCTTTTTGGAAAGTAGATTAGGAAGGAAATTTCTCAAAGCTAGGTGTGCCATGGTAGGGGCCAAGGTGGCATGTGACCACAACTGCTTTCTTTCCAAGCCAAGAACACTGCAGCCTTCTGTCTTTGGGCTTGAAACTACGGGTCCACAAACATCCAATTGTGTGTTACTGAGTAAATTCCAAACTACTTTCTGAGAAGACATTTGGCCCCAGGACCACCTCTAAGCCTTCTTTTTCAGGAACATGTTCTTCTTAGAGACCTCAGTTCTTGAGGTCTGTAAGACAGACGTCAAGTCTATATTTGGCACCATTTCTCCCTTAACTGACAACAAAGACTCAGTCCTACCCAGATTCTTACCCAGCTACTGAACCTCAAAATCACTGTCATTCTATTCACTTACCAATCAATGTTTATTATACACTTATTATGTGCCAGATGCCTCTTCTGTTCACGGGAATGTGCAATGACAAGGATATGCCAGTTCCCTGACGTTTTGAAGCTTACATTCCAGTGAGGATTGATAGGAACAAATAAGGAAAAAGAAAACGACACTAAAAAGGTGATTTCTGATCGTGACGGAAAGTGACAGCAAGAAGGCACGGAAGGAGGGGTGAGGGGGACTGCCTCAGACAGGCATCCAGAGGAGGTCTCTCTAAGAAGGTGATGTTTGGGCTGAGATGAGAAGAATGAGAAGGAGCCAGCCAGGTAAAGAGCTGAGGAAGGAACACTCCAGGACAAGAGAGCAGAAGTGCAAAGGCCCAGAGACAGGATTAATCCTGGCTTATTCAAAGTACACAAAGCAGGCCAGGGATGGGGGAAGGGGTGGGAGGGCAGAGTAGCAAGCAGGAGAGTTGAAGATGAAATAAGGCGAGTTTGTCGGGAGTCAGATTATTACAGAGCCTTGCAGACCACAATAAGGAATACAGATTATATTTTAACACAACTGGAATCCACTGGAGGGCTTAAAACCAGGGAATGACATGCTCTGATTTCCTTTTTAAAAAGATAACTCCGGGGCTTCCCTGGTGTAGCAGTGGTTGACAGTCCGCCTGCCGATGCAGGGGACGCGGGTTCGTGCCCCGGTCCGGGAAGATCCCACATGCCGCGGAGCGGCTGGGCCCGTGAGCCATGGCCGCTGAGCCTGCGCGTCCGGAGCCTGTGCTCTGCAACGGGAGAGGCCACAGCAGTGAGAGGCACGCGTACCGCAAAAAAAAAAAAAGATAACTCCGGAAGTTGTGTGGAGAATGGATCTGGTGGTGAAAGGAAGCAGGGAGATTCAGTAGACCAGAAGAGATGATGCTGGCTCAAACTAGGAACTAGGGTGGTGGCAGGAGAGATGCAGAGAGAAGTGGATGGACTTGAGAGGACTTTTGAGATAGAAGTGCCTGGAAGAATATTTTGGGAGGATGGTCTACAGCATATGCATCAGTTCACCTACATCAGTGATTTTTATGGATCCTCGTAGATGTCACTAGAACTGCTGCAGAGAGCATGAGGAGTATAATGGGAGAGTGGTCCAGATATAGGCCACCCCATCAATCAAAGCATCTCCAAATATGTTGATTGCCAAGAATGACATCTGCAATTTCATTTGGAAAAAGGGTTTTTATCGTAAATCCAAACTTAGAAAACCACTATTGTGATAAGGCAGAGTCTGCCTAACTGGCCCCAATATCCTTTCTCGCTATCCTTCCAGAAATAGAGCTGTCGCAATTTTTAGCCTTCACATGGCTACTCAGCTAAAGATCACATTTCTCAGCCTCCTTTGAAGCTAGACGTGGCCTCACAACAAAGTTCAGGCCAATGGGCTGTGAGCAGAAGAAATATGTTTAACTTCTACGTCATTCCCTTGAAAATGAAGGTACTTAATCTCTTCATTTTAAGCTGCCTAGGAAATGGTGACAATGGTAACAGCCACACGTTAGACCCAAAGATGAAATCTACATGCTGAGAATGGCAGAGCCGACCCACCAGCCTGGGTCCTGGGACCACTGATCTCTTAGAATAGAGCCCTCTACCCACTCTGAACTGCCCACCAACCTCTGGACTCTTAAGTGACAAACAAATACATATGATACCTTTTGACTACAGTGTTGCAGCAGTTCAGCTACACCCATGCAGAGCTTCAACAGCCAGAATATGATCCACCATGTCTCATTCCCTCTTCTGCAGGAAACAGAAACGTTCCAGATAGTGGCTGCTCCACTGGAGTGAGAACAACAGTTAACAAACTCTCAGCTAACCCAGGAGATAGATGGAGGATGAGTGTGGAATAAGCCTTTGCTGTTGTAGTTGTTGTTTGAGGAAAGTTTTATTACTGCAGCATCACCTAACCTATCCTGACTAATACATTCTGGTTAAAAATAGCTACTTTAAAACCTTACCTGGGGAGGGCTCACGCCAAGGAGTACTTCCCAGAACTTCTGCTGCCAGTGTCCTTGTCCCTGCAGTGAGCCACAGCTACACCCACCTCTGCAGGAGACCCTCCAATACTAGCAGCCTGGTTCTGACTCATGCATTTCATTTCATTTTGAAGAACTAAGCATCTGTAATCACGACTGTAGCTGGAACTTTTGGCTTTCCAACTACAAATCACAGCCATTGGAAAGAGTATCATCAGCCAAAAGGGGAATGACTTGCATATATCCATTTTTGCTACCTCCAATTTCATCATCACCGTGTGGCTGACAGGGTCTTGGTGCCCCGGCCGAGTGTCAGGTCTGAGTGTCTGAGGTGGGAGAGCCGAGTTCAGGACATTAGACCACCAGAGACCTCCCAGCCCCATGTAATATCAATCGGTGAGAGCTCTCCCAGAGATCTCTGTCTCAATGCTAAGACCCAGCTCCACCCAACGGCCAGCAAGCTCCAGTGCTGGATGTCCCATGCCAAACAATTAGCAAGACAGGAACACAACCCCACCCATTAGCAGAGAGGCTGCCTAAAATCATACTAAGTTCACAGACACTCCAAAACACACCACTGGATGCAGCCCTGCCCACCAGAAAGACAAGATCCAGCCCCACCTATCAGAACACAGGAACAGGAGCCCTCCAAAAGGAAGCCTACACAAACCACTGAACCAACCTTACCCACTGGGGGCAGACACCAAAAACAACAGGAACTATGAACCTGCAGCCTTCGAAAAGGAGACCCCAAACACAGTAAGTTAAGCAAAATGGGAAGACAGAGAAACACAGAGCAGATGAAGGAGCAAGGTAAAAACCCACCAAAGGAGGGGAAATAGGCAGTCTACCCAAAAAGAATTCAGAGTAATGATAGTAAAGATGATCTAAAATCTTGGAAATAGAATGGAGAATACAAGAAACGCTTAACAAGGACCTAGAAGAACTAAAGAGCAAACAAACAAAGATGAACAACACAATAAATGAAATTAAAAGTTCTCCAGAAGGAATCAATAGCAGAATAACTGAGGCAGAAGAACGGATAAGTGACCTGGAAGATAAAATAGTGGAAATAACTACCACAGAGCAGAATAAAGAGAAAGAATGAAGAGAATTGAGGACAGTCTCAGAGACCTCTGGGACAACATTAAATGCATCAACATTCGAATTATAGGGGTCCCAGAAGAAGAAGAGAAAAAGAAAGGGTCTGAGAAAATATTTGAAGAGATTATAGTTGAAAACTTCCCTAACATAGGAAAGGAAATAGTCAATCAAGTCCAGGAAGTGCAGAGAGTCCCATACATGATAAATCAAAGGAGAAACATGCCAAGACACACATTAATCAAACTATCAAAAATTAAATACAAAAAAAATTATTAAAAGCAGCAAGGGGGGCTTCCCTGGTGGGGCAGTGGTTGAGAGTCCGCCTGCCAATGCAGGGGGCGCGGGTTCGTGCCCCGGTCTAGGAGGATCCCACGTGCCATGGAGTGTCTGGGCCCGTGAGCTGTGGCCGCTGGGCCTGTGTGTCCAGAGACTGTGCTCCGCAACAGGAGAGGCCACAGCAGTGAGAGGCCCGCGTACCACAAAAAAAAAAAAAAAAAAAAAAAAAAAAAAAAAAAAAAAAAAAAAAAAAAAAAAAAAAAAAAAAAAAAAAAAAAAAAAAAAGCAGCAAGGGAAATGCAACAAATAACATACAAGGGAATCCCGATAAGGTTAAGAGCTGATATTTCAGCAGAAACTCTGCAAGCCAGAAGGGAGTGGCAGAACATATTTAAAGTGATGAAAGGGAAAAAACTACAACCAAAATTACTCTACCCAGCAAGGATCTCATCCAGATTTGACAGAGAAATTAAAACCTTTACAGACAAGCAAAAGTTAAGAGAATTCAGCACCACCAAACCAGCTTTACAACAAATGCTAAAGGAATTTATCAAGGCAGGAAACACAAGAAAAGAAAAAGACCTACAAAAACAAACCCAAAACAATTAAGAAAATGGTAATAGGAACGTACATATCGATAATTACCTTAAATGTAAATGGATTAAATGCTCCAACCAAAAGACACAGACTGGCTGAATGGATAAAAAAACAAGATCCATCTATATGCTGTCTACAAGAGACCCACTTCAGACCTAGGGACACATACAGACTGAAAGTGAGGGGATGGAAAAAGATATTCCATGCAGATGGAAATCTAAAGAAAGCTGGAGTAGCAATTCTCATATCAGACAAAATAGACTTTAAAATAAAGACTATCACAACAGACAAAGAAGGACACTACATAATGATCAAGGGATCAATCCAAGAAGATATAACAACTGTAAATATTTAAGCACCCAACACAGGAGCACCTCAATACATAAGACAAATACTAACATCCATAAAAGGGGAAATCGACAGTAACACAATCATAGTAGGGGACTTTAACACCCCACTTTCACCAATGGACAGATCATCCATAATGAAAATAAATAAGGAAACACAAGCTTTAAATGACACATTAAACAAGATGGACTTAATTGAAATTTATAGGACATTCCATCCAAAAACAACAGAATGCATTTTCTTCTCAAGTGCTCATGGAACATTCTCCAGAACAGATCACATCTTGGGTCACAAATCAAGGCTTGGTAAATTTAAGAAAACTGAAATCGCATCAAGTATCCTTTCCGACCGCAACGCTACGAGACTAGACATCAATTACAGGAAAAAAACTGTAAAAAATAAAAACACATGGAAGCTAAACGATATGCTACTAAATAATCAAGAGATCACTGAAGAAATCAAAGAGGAAATAAAAAAATACCTAGAAACAAATGACAATGAAAACATGACAACCCAAAACCTATGGGATGTAGGAAAAGCATTTCTAAGAGGGAAGTTTATAGCAATACGATCTTACCTCAAGAAACAAGAAACATCTCAAATAAAAAACCTAACCTTACACCTAAAGCAATTAGAATAAGAAGAACAAAAAACCCCCAAAGTTAGCAGAAGGAAAGAAATCATAAATATCAAAGCAGAAATAAATGAAAAGAAATTAAGGAAACAGTAGCAAAGATCAATAAAACTAAAAGCTGGTTCTTTGAGAAGTTAAACAAATTGGTAAACCACTAGCCAGAGTCATCAAAAAAAAAAAAAAGGGAGAAGACTCAAATCAACAGAATTAGAAATGAAAAAGGAGAAGTAACAACTGACTTTGCAGAAATACAAAGGATCATGAGGGATTGCTAAAAGCAAGTATATACCAATAAAATGGACAACCTGGAAGAAATGGACAAATTCTTGGAAGAGCACAACCTTCTGAGACTGACCCAGGAAGAATACAAAATATAAACAGACCAATCACAAGTACTGAAATTGAAACTGTGATTAAAAATCTTCCAACAAACAAAAGCCCAGGACTAGATGGCTTCACAGGCAAATTCTATCAAACATTTAGAGAAGAGCTAACACCTATCCCTCTCAAACTCTCCCAAAATATAGCAGAAGGAGGAACACTCCCAAACTCATTCTACGAGGCCACCATCACCCTGATACCAAAACCAGAAAAAGGTGTCCCAGAAAGAGAAAACTAGAGGCCAATATCACAAATGAACGTAGATGCAAAAATTCTTAAAAAAATACTAGCAAACAGAATCCAGCAGCACATTAAAGGGCTCATACACCATGATCAAGTGGGGTTTACCCCAGGAATGCAACGATTCTTCAATATACGCAAATGAATCAATATGATACACCATATTAACAAACTGAAGTATAAAAACCATATGATAATCTCAGTCGATGCAGAAAAAGCTTTTGACAAAATTCAACACTGATTTATGATAAAAACTCTCCAGAAAGTAGGCATAGAGGGAACTTATCTCAACATAATAAAGGCCATATAAGACAAACCCACAGCCAAAATCGTTCTCAATGGTGAAAACTGAAAAACTGAAACCATTTCCTCCAAAATCAGGAACAAGACAAGGTTGCCCACTCTCACCACTATTATTCAACACAGTTCTGGAAGTTTTAGCCACAGCAATCGGCGAAGAAAAAGAAAGAAAAGGAATCCAAACTGGAAAAGAAGTAGAGCTGTCACTGTTTGCAGATGACATGATACTATACATAGAGAATACTAAAGATGCCGCCAGAAAACTACTAGAGCAGGGCTTCCCTGGTGGCGCAGTGGTTAGGAATCCACCTGCCAATGCAGGCGACACAGGTTTGAGCCCTGGTTCAGGAAGATCCCAAATGCTGCAGAGCAGCTAGGCCCGTGTGCCACAACTATTGAGCCTGCGCTCTAGAGCCGGTGCACCTAGAGCCGGTGCTCCAAGACGAGAGAGGCCACCGCAATGAGAGGCCTGCGCACGGCAATAAAGAGTAGACCCCACTTACCACAACTAAAAAGAAAGCCCACACACAGCAACAAAGACCCAACGCAGCCAAAAATAAATTAAAAAAAAAAA
>RJWK010038058.1:0-20984 GCA_004363435.1 Platanista minor
TAATGTTAGATAAAATAAGGTTATTAAATTAAAAAATTATTAAGATAGAAAAAAATCTTTTTAAAAGTTAAAAAAAAAACCCAGACAGATAGAACCCTAGGACAAATGGTGAAAGCAGAGCTATACAGACAAAATCTCTCACAGAAGAATACACTTACACCCTCATGAAAAGAGGAAAAGTTGGAAAAAAAATCTTGCTCTCAAAGTCCACCTCCTCAACTTGGGATGATTCGCCATCTATTCATGTATTCCACAGATGCAGGGTACATCAAGTTGATTGTGGGGATTTAATCCGCTGCTCCTGAGGCTGCTGGGAGAGATTTCCCTTTCTCTTCTTTGTTCTCATAGCTCCCGGGGCTCAGCTTTGGATCTGGCCCCGCCTCTGCGCGTAGGTCCCCGGAGGGCGTCTGTTCTTCGCTCAGACAGGACGTGGTTAAAGGAGCCGCTGACTCGGGGCTCTGGCTCACTCAGGGCGGGGGGAGGGAGGTGCATGGAGTGCAGGGCGAGCTTGCTGCAGTAGAGGCCGGCGGGACGTTGCACCAGCCTGAGGCGCGCTGTGCTTTCTCCCGGGGAAGCCGTCCCTGGATCCCAGGACCCTGGCGTTGGCGGGCTGCACAGGCTCCGGGAGGGGAGGTGTGCAGAGTGACCTGTGCTCGCACACAGGCTTCCTGGTGGCGGCAGCAGCAGCCCTAGTGCCTCAGGCCCGTCTCTGGGTTCCGCGCTGGTAGCCGCGGGCTCACGCCCGGCTCTGGAGCTCCTTTAAGCAGCGCTCCCAATCCCCTCTCCTCGCGCACCAGGAAACAAAGAGGAAAGAAAAAGTCTCTTGCCTCCTCGGCAGGTCCAGACTTTTTCCCGGACTCCCTCCTGGCTAGCCGTGGTGCACTAACCCCCTGCCGGCTGTGCTCACGCCGCCAACCCCAGTCCTCTCCCTGCGCTCCGACCGAAGCCCGAGCCTCAGCTCCCAGCCCCGCCCGCCCCGGCGGGGGAGCAGACAAGCCTCTCGGGCTGGTGAGTGCCGGTCGGCGCTGATCCTCCGTGAGGGAATCTCTCCGCTTTGCCCTCCGCGCCCCTGTTGCTGTGCTCTCCTCCACGACTCCGAAGCTTCCCCCCTCCTCCACCCGCAGTCTCCGCCCGCGAAGGGGCTGCTCAGTGTGTGGAAACCTTTCCTGCTTCACAGCTCCCTCCCACTGGTGCCGGTCCGGTCCCTATCCCTCTGTCTCTGTTTTTTCTTTTTTCGTTAGCCCTACCCAGGTACGTGGGGAGTTTCTTGCCTTTTGGGAGGTCTGAGGTCTTCTGCCAGCGTTCAGTAGGTTTTCTGCAGGAGTTGTTCCACGTGTAGATGTATTTCTGGTGTATCTGTGGGAGGAAGGTATTCTCCGCGTCTTACTCTTCCGCCATCTTGTCTCTAATCCTCAACAAATTTTAAAGGCAGTTTCTTGTATGCTGCATTCTCTGACCTCAACTTAGTAGAGCTTAGAAGAAAAACTCATGTAATGATACTGCAAAGGAGTCAAGCTTTTTGTAAAGTTATCTGCATTTCTTAATACCTGGTTCTATTAAACAGACAAGGCATAGGCCAATTTCTCTTTGAAGACAGTGTGAAATATGAGATCAAAGGGAAGATCTTATTTGTGGGAAGGTGAGGAAAAAAATGATGCTGGAAACTTCCCATGTGATCCAGTCATGTTATCAATTTCTAGTTTCTTGTGCTACAGAGGTATTTCAAAATTTTGTAGTCTTACTGCTGTGCAAAACTGAAAATGCTAATATTTTCAGGTTGTTTTAAAAATTTGACGTCCTCCGTCATAAGGAACTAAAAGGGGTGAAGGCACTCAGATTAAAAAAAAAACAAACAGTATCTGAAACCCCCAAAAATATAGCACCAAAGAACGGTTTTTAATTATTCTCTTATAAGATGTCAATTATTATTTCAATCAGGCTGATCTACTTTTCTTATTTTAGCCTTTTCCCATGGCCAGCTTGAAAAGAATTACATTGTTTAAACAGATTTTAGTGCAATTCTTCAAAAGAGGGGTTGTTCAGGGTTTGTTTTGTTTTGTTAACATTCAACAAATAGCATTTTGCCTTTGTATTGTTCTGCTGATCTGATGCAAAGTCTCTCTAATCTCAAAGCCTTTGGGATTGCATTTGCTTTAAGCTTTACATAATATGAATTCAATAGATATACCTGTTAAATTTTAACGTTATATAGGGATTTCTAATTGTTGAAAAAATATTTCAAAAACCTTAAATATAAATGCCGAAGCCAAAATTAGATTATCTTTGTTAATTACTGTAAGCCTCAGTTCTTCAGCTTCAAACAAAAATTGTGTTGCTCTTGTTATGAACTGTCCTATTAATATAGCATAGTTTAAATTTTTTTTTTTTTTTTTTTTGCGGTACGCAGGCCTCTCACTCTTGTGGCCTCTCCTGTTGCGGAGCATAGGCTCCGGACGCGCAGGCTCAGGGGCCATGGCTCATGGGCCCAGCCACTCCGCGGCATGTGGGGTCTTCCTGGACTGGGGCACGAACCTGTGTCCCCTGCATCGGTAGGCAGGCTCTCAACCACTGTGCCACCAGGGAAGCCCAATTTTTTGATATAAAAATGTGAAACATTAATGAATTATTATTATAGCAGAAATCAGGTAACAAAAAGTAATAAAATTACTTCAGTAGAATCTTAGATCTAAAGTAATTTGAAAAGAACCATAAATAGAGAATAGGAGAAAATATTTCAAATATGGGTTCAGGAAAATATTAAATAAAGTTCAATGAAATTCTCTATAGTTCTGCATCTAGCATTATTCTAGTTCCTATGAGGCTTATTAAGAAAGTAAGTAGCATGGTTTTTAAGTTATAATAGAAATACCCAAGTGTTAAATTGGGGTTCATGAGAACAGCAAGATTCAGGGTAGGAGAGGATGACATGAGTTGGAGATGTTAGGAAGTTACATAAAATAAATAGTTGTCCTTGAAGTATAATAAGTCCTATGTGAAAAAAGAGGCCAAGGGAGGAACAATGAGGAGAGGGGAACAGAATGAATATGTTGTGTTCTATATGGGATGGTAATTTTCTTCAAATTCACTCATCCTTAGAGAGCATCTGATAAAATAATCTCCTTTAAAAGGCAAGTTACCTCCAAATATATTTGAATTTATGTGCATGGTCTTTTAATTTCATAAGAAAGGTGAACCATCACAGTTGCCAAGGTATCATAAGGATTTTTATGTTGATCATTCTTTTTATCATTTTTAATGTGGGATACCCCTGTTAAAAATTTCTCATAAATCTGGTAGTGCTTGGAAAGTCATTGCTTTTTTTAGAGACTCCTTTTGTGTGTGTGTGTAATTTTGAAACCATTTTTCTCTTTTTTGAATTATTAGAAGGGTGAGACATTGGAAACATCAAGGATCATACATAAGCCAATTCAAAAAACATTACTTCAGAGACTTTGGGGGAAACATGAAATATCTTGCCAGTGAACCAGCAGGCAGGTGATGTGATGTTTGCCAGAATGCTGCAGGAACTGTAATGAACATTACTATTCCAAATACACTTGTTATTATTCAAATCAGAAAATGGTAACCTCATTTTCTGTCTCAGTAGAATCCCTCTATTATTATGGTTGTACATTTTATAGATGTAGAAAGTCTTTTTTTTCTTTTTTTAAAAATTTTATTGTAGTATAGTTGATTTACAATGTTTTGTTAGTTTCAGGTGTACAGCAAAGTGAATCTGTTATCCATATACATATATCAACTCTTTTTTAGGTTTTTTTCTTATGTAGTCCATTACAGAGTACTGAGTAGAGTTTCCTGTGCTATACAGCAGGTTCTTGTTAGTTACCTATTATACATATAGTAGTGTGTCTATGTCCATCCCAAACTTCCAGTTTATCCCTCCCCCCCTCCCCCTTACCCCTGGTAACCATAAGTTTGTTTTCTACATCTGTGACTCTATTTCTGTTTTGTAGATAAGTTCATTTGTACCTATTTTTTAGATTACACATATAAGCGATATCATATGATATTTGTCTTTCTCTGTCTGACTTACTTCACTCAGTATGACAATCTCTAGGTCCATCCATGTTGCTGCATATGGCATTATTTCATTCTTTTTTATGGCTGAGTAATATTCCATTTTGTTTATGTACCACATTTTCTTTATCCGTTCATCTGTCTGTGGACATTTAGGTTGCTTCTGTGTACTGGCTATTGTAAGAAGTGTTGCAATGAACATTGGGGTGGATATATCTTTTCAAATTATGGTTTTCTCTGGATATATGCCCAGCAATGGGATTGCTGGGTCATATGGTAGTTCTATTTTTAGTCTTTTAAGGAACCTATGTACTGTTCTCCATAGTGGCTGTATCAATTTACATTCCCACCAACAATGTAGGAGGGTTCCCTTTTCTCCACACCCTCTCCAGCATTTATTGTTTGCAGAGTTTTTATGATGGCCATTCTGACCAGTGTGAGGTGATACCTCATTGTAGTTTTGATTTCTCTAATAATTAGTGATGTTGAGTATCTTTTCATGTGCTTTTTAGCCATGTATGTGTCTTCTTTGAAGAAATGTCTATTTAGGTCTCCTGCCCATTTTTGGATTGGGTTGTTTGTTTTTGTGATATTGAGCTGCATGAGCTGTTTGTATATTTTGGAGATTTTTAGAGACTCTTTGGTGGACAAATTAAATGGTGGTGGTTGCCGATTTTTTTCCCAGCACGCTTTAGGAGATTCAGTAACTGGGGGAAGGGGGCAATTCAAAGATGAAAGAGAAGCCTTGAAGTATGAAAGGTCACCCTATTGATTAGCAATAGGGTCAAATTTTCATCAGAGCAAGAGCTGATTCATCATAGGAGATAGGCTTCTGAGAACCAACACAGAACAAAAAGCTCCTGGGTTTTTTTTGTTGGTTTTTTTTTTGTTTGTTTATCTAAAGAATTTATAAATGTAACCTATGTGCTTCCATGTTGTGCTGAGTCCAGAGGCATAGGGCTTCTCAATTTAACTCCCTACCTGGGTTGCACTTTTGCCCCTGTGAGATCTAAACATTTTGGGGGCAATTACTGAGAACTTATTAGTAGTCTAGAATTTGTCAATTTTTGTAAATATTCTCTGAATATTCAAAAGTAATGTATATGCTATGCAAATACAAATTTTGGTATATACCTCTTATTAATTCTATTATATTAATTTATTTGTCAAGAACTGAGTTATATAAAATCTTCTGTGGTAATTGGAATATATATGTTTATGATTTATCATTGTTTTTCTGATAATTTGGTTTTATTATATCTATCATATTTTATTCAGCCTTCTGATTTTTTAAACATTTCTTTGTTTCCCTTCTAGTTTCCTGTTGTTTAGGTTTTCTTGGCTATTTTCTAGTTTTGCTTGACATTTCTATTCTTCTGGTAGTTATTTGAACTCATATTTTTCTCTCTATGTTAAAAATAGCATTTTGTAGCAGCTTGAGTGCCCACACCATTCCAATTAGCAAGCTGAGTCTCTTACATATATTATTTAATTTTTGCAACAGCCCTGTAAATATTAATACCCCAATTTATCGGTGAGAAAATATTTCCATGAAGTTAAGTCATTTGCTTGAGAGAACAAAGCTAATAATTGGCAGGGCCAGAGTTTGAACCCACTCCTCTGTGGCTTCTTTTATCCACTAAATTCTATCATCTCCCTAGTTTAAAATATTTTTCACTCTGTCTTTTTTCCCATCACAACTTGTTTTAACTGACATGAGCTATTAGATCTAGACCTTTATTATTAGTTTCTTTCTTTAGGTATAAAGTTTTCTTTTATTTTTGCAGTACACGGGCCTCTCACTGTTGTGGCCTCTCCTGTTGTGGAGCACAGACTCCAGACGCGCAGGATCAGCGGCCATGGCTCACGGGCCTAGCCGCTCTGTGGCATGTGGGATCTTCCCAGACTGGGGCGTGAACCCGTGTCTCCTGCATCAGCAGGCGGACTCTCAACCACTGCGCCACCAGGGAAACCCTAAAGTTTTCTTTTAAGGGTTATTTATATTTACATTAAATTTCACAATAATCTTGATAAAACTACTTAAACAGACTATGACATTTTACTGGTTATATTGCCTTCCTTTCTTTGCAGTTAAGCAATTTTTGCTGTCTTTGAGAGGTACTTTTCTATCTTCTTAAAATTTTTTTTTTTTTTTTGCGGTACGCGGGCGTCTCACTGTTGTGGCCTCTCCCGTTGAAGAGCACAGGCTCCAGACGCGCAGGCTCAGCGGCCATGGCTCACGGGCCCAGCTGCTCTGCGGCATGTGGGATCTTCCCAGACCGGGTCACGAACCCGTGTCCCCTGCATCGGCATGCAGACTCTCAACCACTGCGCCACCAGGGAAGCCCTATCTTCTTAAAATTTAAAACTTTATTCAGAATCTCTAAAGTTGTGGCTTTAAAATTTTTCTATACAATTAAATACATTAGGGTACTAAATGGACCTTTTCTACGTGAAAATTCATATCTTCTTTTCTTTTTTCTTTCAAATCAGGGTTATTTTCTTCTGTTATTTATTTAATTGTTGCTTCTCCTCTGGCCCTTCTCTCCTCTTAAAGTACTTTATGCTAGATGTTCTGGATACCTCCCATGCTGACAGTATTTTGTTCACTGTATTTATCCTTCTTTGTATAAATTTCCACTGAATTCTGGGAGCATTTGTCAAACATGTAATTTATTTGCTTGTTTTTGGTGTTATCTAATTAATTTCACTTTACTACCTCCAGTAAAATTCATCTCTCTTAATTTTCACCTGAAAACTATTTTTCCTAACTCATGTCATTCTTTTTTTATACACGCAAATACTATTGAGAGCACAAATAAATTACTTTCTGCAAACTTTTAAGTATTTGTAATAGTACATTGCAGTTGTTATGATCCCCCAAATTGTTTCTTTTGTTTTAAACTACTAAAATGTTTCTGTTGTCTAGTAATTTTTTTTCATTTTTCATCCCCACAGGTGGATGTATTTTTTTTGAATTTTTGAATTTTATTTTTCATTTTTTATACAGCAGGTTCTTATTAGTTATCCATTTTATACACATCATTGTATATATGTCAAGCCCAATCTCCCAATTCATCACACCACCACCACCCCCCTGTCACTACTTTCCCCCCTTGGTGTCTATACATTTGTTCTCTACATCTGTGTCTCAATTTCTGCCCTGCAAACCGGTTCACCTGTACCATTTTTCTAGGTTCCACATATATGCATTAATATACGATATTTGTTTTTCTCTTTACGACTTATTTCACTCTGTATGACAGTCTCTGGGTGGATATCTTTTATGTCTAGTGGCCAAAGTTGAACTGTGTTCTGTCAGAGATCATTTCTTTAGCTCCTATAGTTCCAGAAAAAGAGGAAAGTAGAAGTTTGTACTTTTTGATGTTTCAATTTTGTCCGTGAAAGAGAGGCATAGAAGCACTTTGGTGTCTGGAACCTTCATTATTATAGCAAAGAATTCATCTATTCATCAAGTATTTACTGAGGGCCAGCTCTGTTTCTGACACTACTGGGCACTGAAGATATGATGATGAATATGATGTAACCAGTCCTTGCTCTTATTTGGTTTATAAACTCTTAGAGAAGTCATATATCAGATAATTACACAGAAATCTACTTAATTACCAAGAGTGGTAAGGGTTATAAAAACTTAATGGGTACCTGGTGAATTGGAAGGACTGACAGGAGACTATTGTTCATAGTGTGGTGACCATAGAGAAGAGTCCAGGGAGGTAGGAGGGGTCAGATCATGCAGGGCTTCTTGGGACACATTAAGGACAATAATGAGAATTGTCCAATGAGAATAATCCAAAACCGGTGGGAAGATATGAAGTGGGTGGATGGTGTATTTAAACTTATATTTTTAAAGGCCCACTCTAGCTTCCATTGTGGGGGACAGATTGTAGGGACCAAGTGGATATGGGGGACCACTTTAGAATGTTCTTGCAGCCTTCCAGACAAGACATGATTGTGGTTTGGACCAGGCTTGTTGTAATGGAGATGGAACTAAGTGAACAAATTTAAGGAATATTTAGGTGGGGCAGTATTATTAAGAGAAATGGATAACTGATTCATTGTGGGGGTGGGAAAAAAGGATTTCATTTCCTTTTCTGTCACAATAGCCTACCATTGACGACATCCTTCTCTATCTGGCACTGCCTGCCTTAGTAACAATGACTTTACTTAGCACACTGTCTACTCCAGGTGGGAATGAAACTGAGAGTGGGCCTCTCTTCATTCCACTATTTAGTGAAGTTAATGGCAGATTCTAAATGTTCCTATTTCCATCCTACTTGACAATTCCTGCTTCTAGGAGACACAATGTCATATGGCATTGAGAGTACAGGTTCTAAAGCCAGACTGGGCTTGATATTTGTTTCTGCTACTTACTGTCAGAGTGATTTAGGGCAAATTGCTTTATTATTCTTGCCTCAGATTTCATACCTGTAAAATGGGCATAATTCTAGCATCCACTTCCTAGCAGTGTTATGAAGCTTGAGTTGCTGTTTATAAAGCACATGGAACAGTTTCTGGCACATTTTAAATATTCTAATGTTAGTTACAACAGTTATTACTCTGATTTTGTGGTGGCTGGGAATCTTGCCCACTCACTTTCCTGGCAATTGCTTCTATTCTTGCAGGAATTTTTTTCTCTTATGTGGTTCCACGTTTGCCATAGATGACATAATTAAAAAAAATTTTTTTTCTGCCTTATGAGTAGTACACAATGCTTTTCCTCTATTAAAAATAGTCTTTGCTCACTTAATTGGTAAATTGGGCTATGATCACTGCCTTAATAATAAATTCTAAACTAACTTTTAATGGTTACCAAATTGTGCCTTTCTGCCATATTTAGTTATTAGATGGTAGAGAACTGATGTAGTATGTCTAAGAAACTGGCCTGTGGACATCAGCAGGAGGCAGATATGTGACATAATGAACAGTTACAAAAGGAAAGGAAAATATATCAGCATTCAGTCAGAGAAACAGCCACTAGGAGATATATATTAAGAGATTTATTGCATGACTTTGGCTTATGTAATGGTGAGGGCTGCCTAGATAAGTCTGAAATCCACAGGGCAGGCTGTCAAAAAGGGTAGGCTGGAGCTCTCTGGCTCAAACTGAAGCTGCAGTCCACAGGCAGAATTTCTTCATCAAGGACTGATCACTTCCAATTTTAAGGTCTATCAGCTGATTGAGTTGGGAGTACTCTGATTATCTAAAAATAATCTCCATTAGTTTAAGTCAACTGATTATAGACTTTAATTACATCTACAAAGTATCTTCGGCAATATCTAGAATAGTAGTGTTTGATTGAATAACTGGGGACTATAACCCAGCCAAGCTGACACATGAAACTGACCATCACAGAAAACAATACTTAAAATCTTTTAGAAACTGTTTTTCTGTTTTGAGGGAAGGTTACGTGGTCTAGAGATACAATCTTTGGAAATCAATTTCAAGTGACTGAAAAGCTTTTTCTAATACTTGAACTTTACTGTATGAATTTTAAAAATTATTGATGAGTTTTGCTATTTCAGATATTTGTGCTGTATTAATTGACTACACTTCTTCCTCCCACTATACCTTTTTCCAACACAATTTACTGCATTCTGATTCAGGTGACACAGGCATCCATTAACTTTTGGTTGTACAAGCTTCTAAATTGCTTTGTTTTCCCACAGATTTTTGAAAAAGAATACCACCACCCACTTTCACTTTTTTGTTAACTCTTTTCTTCTTAAATATAGGAGCAGCTACAGTGTCTTCTCTCTCTCTCTCTCTTTTTTTCTATCTTCAATTTTAGTTCCCTGAAGAGACTTCTATGCAGTAATACTCAACCTCATTCATTGCTACCTCATGCAGAGGGCTGGTTCCAGATTTGTTGTCTTTCACGTGTCTCTGGCCAGCAGCAGAGCCAGTCAAGAAAATAATCCTTTTACACTGTGTGGGTGGACTTTGTTGATCTTACAAAAATAAGATGGGGCACATTCTGAGCTGAGACTGTCTCATCTATGCTGCTTTAGTTGTCTGATTTTAATTTAGAATGTTCACTTTTAGTTAGCTTGGTTTTAGTAAGTTAAAATTAACTGGGGGTGAAACCAAACCAACAGAAAGAGTCTAGGGGAATCAGTGACTTAGTGATGCCAGCCAGTCAGGACAGCATGCTGTGTGGAGAGGAGTTCCAAGAATCAAGGAAAAAGAGGGCTAAAACAAGTATCAGGAAGCCAAAGGAAGGACAGTGATGTAAGAGAAAGAGAAAATCTCAGGGAAATGGCAAAAGCCGTAAAAGGAAACAAATAGGGAGCAAATTTTAAAACAAATGATGTGAAATCTGGAAAAATATGTCGAAAGGACTTCAAGAAAGGGCAGTTTATTTTCTTCATCTGTGATATACTGAGTTCATTAGCATTACATTTGATCAAAAACTCCAAAGAATTATTTTTTCAGGATTAGTTTTTTTTTTTTTAATTTGCCATTAATCTATTCCCCCTCCATTCACTCAAATCAGTATTTTCCCATTGGTTTATTTTATTTTAAAAATACAGTTAAGACCAGTGATTCTCAAAGCGTGGTCCCTGGACCACTGCACCAGATTACCTGGGAACTTGTAGAAATGCTGATTGTCAGGCTGAGTCCCAGACCTATTGGATTTAGAAACTCTGGGAGTGGGCCCAGCCCTCTAGAAGCTCAAGTTTAAGAACTACTAGTTAAAATAAGTATAAAAACTGTCTTTAAGAATGCCAACCTTGGGCTTCCCTGGTGGCGCAGTGGTTGAGAGTCCACCTGCCTATGTAGGGGACACGGGTTCGTGCCCCGGTCCGGGAAGATTGCACATGCCGTGGAGCAGCTGGGCCCGTGAGCCATGGCTGCTGAGCCTGTGCGTCCGGAGCCTGTGCTTTGCAATGGGAGAGGCCAACTTTGAGCGTTCCCTACCAAACTTTTCATTTCTTGAGGTTCTATTAGAGGATACTGAACCTAGTGCCTAGTCCATTACTTCTTAGAGGTCTGTTTCATTCCCAGTGTCATCTAGACCCACTTCCAGTAAAGGAATCTCTTTCTCACTCCTGAAGGGATGAACAGAAGTTTTATTCTTGCCTGCTAAGTGGAAGTACAAAAAGTTTTTCTAGCATTTCTGGTCCTTTTTATCTTGTTGCTATCCTGAAAATAAATTCAATTTCTCTGCTGGTCTGAAGCACACATAAAATTCTTATTTTTAGGGATTTGATATATTGCAAATGTCCTTTGGGTTCATTTCAATTGAATTTATAATTAGGCTCCCTAATACACTCATGCTGGGAAATGACTCTATCAACCTTTTGAAGTGACTCACAGCATGTTTTCCTCGAAGGGATCCTCTTACAGAAGCTGTGTATTTTTGATCATTCTTGTTCTATAGTTTTCTGTAGTTTCTACAGTGTGAAACATAAATTAGACTAACCAGTAGTATCTACCTCCTTTCAGTGTCCTCTTCCATTCCTCTGGATTACTGTATTATTTTAGCCCAATATTGTTTTTTTTTTCTCTTCTGTTATCCTGTCAGATGTCAGATACACTCTCTGTGTGTCTTAGAGATTCCTTTTTTACATCCCGGAATGAAAAGAGGATGGGGTAAATGCAGAAGAGGATAATTTTGCTAGTTGAAAGCTAAGGAATTTCTAATGGCTTTAGTTTTCCCTTTGGAATAGGAGGTGAGGTAATTTGTTTAGATAGGGAAAAGTGAGTGAATTGGAAATATAGGTATATTGGTAGTTAAAATATGGGAATACTCCTAAGCTATGCTAAGAGTCCCCATTTGCCTGTTTCTGTGTCCCACCCTTACTCAGGATCCCTAGACCTTTCCATGATCCAGCATCTAGAGGGTAGCACTGTCTGACCCCAAAGCTACATGCAGCCCCAGTTCTGATCAGCGGATTCCCATTCCTTACTGGTAGCTAAATATTTTGAAGATTACGGTGATCAGAGATTTTCTGAGAGAGGAAAATATTTGAATAGGTGTTGTATATAGTGGGACAGCGAAATGGCCACAGAAATTCAGTAGAATTCCTGAAGGTCATATAAAGGGCTCAGTAGCTGGTGATCGTTATGACTTTATGGTTTTCATCATTATAGGGTTTTCTCAGGTGAAGGCAAGGAGAAAGGAAACAGTTGAGTTGATGAGGTTTGGGGTTTTGCTAGAAGGGTTCAATAAAAATACAAACAGGCAGAAAATAATTCATATTTCTACCATATCAAGCAAATCTGTGGAAAAAAAATGGGCAAAATTATGACCAGTATGGTGTCCTTTCAATGAAAGCTAAAGATGTCTAAAATACTCTGCTGGGAGTCTTCTCAACCCATGTGTCTGTATCTCACATTGTCTTTGAGCTGCTTTAGAACTCTGCAAGTTGTAGAAAATTGATGGTGATGCAAATTATTTTTGTCCATAAAGATGCAAACAGACTTTGTCCAGTGGAGATGAAAATGATGCTTATCATGTGGGTATTCATTGTTTTTACATCTATGAGCAAATTCATTTCAGCATTTTTGATTGCCTATATTTGTGTTTGTTCTTTAGACTCTTCTTTGGTTTTATATATCTTACTGGATTCCTCATTAATTAATGAGTTAAATAAAATCTGACAGATGTTTATTTTATGTTTGCATGAGAATCATGATGTTGTCTATATACCTATATCTATATATCTTATTATGAACAGTTCAAGCTTCTCTTTTTCCACTGGTCAGGCTGGCATTGTCTGCCAACAGATGCATTCATTTGTTCACTTGATCATTCAACAAGTATTTATAGAACACTTACCATGTGCTAGCTCCTGGGTTTGGTTTAATGTCTCTATGGACAGCTCATGCCCTGACCTCTTAACCCCACTCACCATGCTGACATCTTAACATCCATCACTTGCTAGAGCAACTTATTTGCTATGACCATGTATCATTTTTCTTAATTTTTTTAAAGAAAGAAACACTTTTTTTTTTAGAAGTAGACATGGGACCAGAACCAAGACCTCCTCACTCATGGCTTGGTGCCCTCTTCATGCCTCCTTATAGGTCCCCATCCTGGGATGGGTAATGCCAAGCCAAATATTTATCAGTTTAATTTGCTTTCTAGAAAGGCGGAATGGAACTCTAGTGATCAGGGGAAGTTTACATGAATAAAATAAGCAACGGACGTCTGTAAGTTTACCAAGGAAGTGCAGTGAAGTAAGAAGAGCTGAGCAGAGGGGTTTTTGTGTACTTTCTAAATGTTTGCTCCCTTGCCATTTTCCTCAGAGACCCATTTACTTCTCTTTTCAGTCTGGCTCGATCCATTTATATTCATTTGAATGTTTGTTTCTCTTTTTCCTTGTTCATTTTCTCTGTAGCCTTCAGTCATTCCTGACAAGGTGATTTTAGCCTCATTTTTTGTTGGTTCTTATTTCATTTTCTTTCAAGAGATGAAAAATTATATACTTTTACTGGGAAAAAAAGTATAGTACTTCATAAAATTTTCAGTCTTGCAGATTGGAGAAAAGATTTGTTGCTATATTAAGAAAGGTGGAAAGACTCTTGATAGAATAAAGAGAGATTAGTTATATTAGGAAAAAGAAAAAAAAGACAGAAAGATGTTCCAATTAGAACTGTTGTCACCAAAAACATATTTTAATATATTGTCTTTAAATTAAAATACTTCACAAATTTTAAAATAGCTGTCCCCATGCCAACTCGTAGTAATAACATTCCTCTGATTTGTTCAAGGTAAAGAAATGAAATCCCCCCAGGTGTTTTTGATGAAAGCACTGAAAGTAAATTACACTTGAGAATTGTGTTCTCTTGCAAATAGATAAACAGACTCTTTAAAAACATACGACATGCTTTGAATAATTCACTCAAGTGCAAATTGTTTTTTGAAAAAACATAGTTGCACAGAAATGAATTTACAAACTGAATTTAGTTGTGAATTTAAAGAGTTATGCAGTCAGATCAGTTATAAATTTCATTTGGTAACAATTTCAGATATATTAAAGACAGATCCAAATTTAATGTCAGGATAGTAAGGATAAGAAGACTAGTTTAAGGATTTCATGGAAAACATGTTTTGGGGAAAAACATGTCTTATATTGTAAGACTCAGAGGAGATATTCAATAAAAATAAGTTTAAAAAGAAAAGGCAACAGACACTATCAAGTTTATCCAAGCCTCCAGGGATTGATTTTTCAACATGTGCTCAAGGAGATGGGTAGGGCATTATATATGGCACTGATAAGGCTTTAGCAGGGTAAGCCAGTTAATCTCCTTTGTAGTTGTCCTTTTCCTGAAGTAGTTCACCTCTTTCCCTATGCTCTCCCTGCAATCTTTGATTGTCAGGCATATGCCCAGAGAAAACTTCATAGCCATAGATCCTGAATCAGGTAGATTAACTTTGCCTATGTTGAAATGAATGCAGCACTTCCTTCAGTAGAACTAGTTTCTGAGACTCCAACCCAGGTGGTATGAACAAACACTGTGGCCACTGAGTTAATTCCCCTCTTCTATCTGCTAATTTAATTGGAAATTAAAAAAAGATTATTTACTCATATATGCTCTTCCTTTGATGACAAACTTTAGATATGGGTAAAGGCTGATTTAAATACTTAAGTAATCAGCTCAGTGCTTTGTGTCCACCTAGAGAGGTGGGATAGGGAGGGTGGGAGGGAGAGGCGAGAGGGAGGTGATGTGGGGATATACATTTTTGTATAGCTGATTCACTTTGTTATACAGCAGAAACTAACACAACATTGTAAAGCAATTATACTCCACTAAAGATGTTTAAAAAAATAATAAAGTACCTGCTTAAGTTATTTATCAAAGTAAGTAAGTAAATAAATAAATATTTAAGTAGAAAAAGAATGGCAGGAATATGGGGAATAAGACATGAAAGACATTGAGAAGGAAGAGCAACGTGCACGTGTGGTTAACCTGTTGATGTAGGTAGGCATGGAGGAGATATCGATGAGGGTTTCAAGTCTTGAAAACTTGGAGGGGTTTTATGACAGAGTAGGTGGTTGCCAGTTTCAAATAATTCAAAGAAATCAAAAGGGACTATACTTTTTTTTTTTTTTTTTTTTTTTTTTTTTTGCGGTACGCGGGCCTCTCACTGCTGTGGCCTCTCCTGTCGCGGAGCACAGGCTCCCGATGCGCAGGCTCAGTGGCCATGGCTCATGGGCCCAGCCGCTCTGCGGCATGTGGGATCCTCCCGGACCGGGGCACGAACCTGTGTCCCCTGCATCGGCAGGCGGACTCTCAACCACTGCGCCACCAGGGAAGCCCTATACTTTTAAAAGAATCACTAAATTTGTTCACTTAGAGGTCATTGGTGATGTTTGAGATGATAAACAGAAATTTATTTCTCATAGTTCTGGAGGCCTGGAAATCCAGAATCACGGGGTCAACAGATTTTATGTTTGGTGAGAGCCTGCTTCTGGGTTTGTAGGTAGCTGTCTTTTTACTGTATCTTTACGCGGCAAAAGGGGCAAGGGCGCTCTCTGAGATCTCTTATATAAAAGCACTAATCCTACTCAGGAGGGCTCTGCCATCATGACCTAATCACTTCCTCAAGCTCCATTTCCAAATACCATCACAATGGGAATTAGGGTTCAACATAATGAAATTTGGGGGGACACAAATATTCAGGCCACAGCAGGATTCCAGTACATTTTGTCCTGGTATCGAAGACCTAAGCATGGTTGCAAGGTAGAGAGAAATTGATAGAAGGTGTGGGAGGGAGGGAATATCAGGGAAGCAATGATGATAGAAAAAGGAGAGAAAAAGACAAGGGTAACCTCGAAGATAAGGAAGGACATTATTTCTTCTGCAGTCAGAGAGAAGTATAAGTTTTGCCTGGTATGGTGCTTCACATTTATCTTTTCACTTAATCCTCATGCCACCTATAAAACATTCAGACCATTGTTACTATATTATAGCTAAGAAAACTGAGACTTAGTATAAATCACACAGCTGATAAATTCTGAGCCAGGGTTTAAACCCAGGTTTCTTTGATTCCAGAGTATGTGCTTATCACCATAGCACTAACATCAAATTGCCAGTATTTAACCATTTTTGACCTATAATGATGTCAATTTCATAAGTTTCATCCTAATAGAATTAGTTGAGATCTATAAGAAATAAAGTTTGATGGCCTTTTGTATTGCCTAGAAGTCATATTGACAAACAACAGAATGCACTCTGGCTATTTTATGAGGAGAAATAATGTTATTAATGATATTATTTGGCTTACAGAATTGCTAGGAG
This sequence comes from Platanista minor, assembly GCA_004363435.1. Taxonomy (NCBI): domain Eukaryota; kingdom Metazoa; phylum Chordata; class Mammalia; order Artiodactyla; family Platanistidae; genus Platanista; species Platanista minor. The sequence continues at coordinate 16,309 of RJWK010038058.1, forward strand.
GGCCACGGAGCAAGGCCATGAAGCCACACAGCCAGGAACAAGGCTCTACCACACTCTGGGGGCTGCTCTGGAATCTTAAGATGACAGAACCAATATGACAGAAACCAAACTAATCATTTCTTACCCCAAAGTTGCCCCTTTCTGATTTTTGTTAATGGTTTTATCACTGTTGTCATAGATGTACCATGATGAAGTCTTGGAGCTATCATTTATAGCTCCAAGGTGCTATAAATAATAGCTCCTTGGTGCTATCACCCAAAGGTGCCCCTTTCTGACTTTTGTTAATGGCTTTATCACTATTATCATAGTTATACCATGATGAAGTCTTGGAGCTATCATTTATCGTATTTCAGTAGATTCATTGAGAGTCAGTTTGGTTAATTCATTTCATCCCTACCTGTTTTGTCACCAAACCCTGTTAGTCTAATGTAGCTGCCATTTGTTTTCTCATAATTAGGGACTTTTTTTCCCTCCCTAATCCTGCCTGTTTAACAGATGCCTGTTTTTCAAGTTTCTTTTCAAACCCCAGTTCTTCTAGGAAGCCTTTCATAGTGTCCACAGGCTGAATCATCTGGCCTCTTTATGACCCCCATCCCACCCCACAACACTGGTCTTTATTATGGTATAGATCTCAGTGTCCTTACATTAAAGTGTTGGTGTGAACACCTTATTTCTCCTACTTTTCTCCCACAGGTCAAGGCCAGGCTTCCTCCCATTCTTTGTGTTTCCAGTAGAACCTAGAACTGTCACTTACAGCAGGTGTTCAGTACCTGTTTATTGAAAGTTCAGCAAACTTTTTAGCTCCAAAGGCCAACAAAGTGGTTAGTAACAGGTATTAAGCCATGACTGGCTTAATACTTAATCAAAGAAATAAAAATAAAATAAAAACAAATCAAAACATGATGGGTTTAAGAGTTTTAGGAAAAGTTAGTGAGAGGAAAATGGAGATAGCAAGAAAATAGAAAACCATTTAAAATATCTAACAAGCTTGTATTGAGTTCCTATGATGTGCTAGGTAGTACTTCAGGCACTGGGGATACAACCAACATGAAACAATTAAATAAGGTCTCTGCTCTCATGGAGCCTGTATCCTAGTGGGGAGAAGGAAGAGAGACAGGAAGCGGATACATATGTAAAATTGCAGGCTGTGGTAAGTGCATAAGCAAAGTGAATCAGGATAAGAGCCCAGTGAATTGTAGGGTTGGGAGGCGCAGCAATGGGTGGTCAGTGAGTGTATCATTTGAGCAGAGATCAGAATGAAGTAAGGGATTTCTGGGCAGACAACATTGTACACAGTAAGTAAACAATTTACTGTGTAAGTGCTGCAGCTTGTGCTGGGGTGTTTGACACATGCTTGGCATGTTGGAGGAACAGAAAGTAGACCAGTGCGGTTAGAGCAGAATGAGTAGCAAAGAGAATGGTAGGAGAAAGAGATTGTGAATTAATATTGTGAATTAAGAAACCACAAACAATTGCCATTGGACAAGCCCACTACTGTGGTATTCTCATGCACACAAGGCTCTTTGACACTTATGGGTTTGGGTGATTAGGGGTATCACTTAGTCACCCACACACCATGTTTCCATAGAGTAGAGGGCTCTTCAGTTCTACCTGCCAGGAGGTAGCAGTATTGAAGTGATACTTCAGCACGGTGGGTGACTGTGCCAGCTGCTGGGCAACTCCTAGATAGGTAAGATAGGTCAGGCTTGTTCTGGGTGACTAGCTGCCTCCTGTTAAGGGGAAAGAACGAGGAAGCTTGGATTTGGCCTTAGTTCCTCATGGCATTCTCTAAACCAGCTTTAGAGAAACCGTATCCTGTATTCTGAAACTGAAATTTATCTGCTTTGGTCAATTCTTTGGGTACCTAGGACTTCCAGGGGAACCAGGAAGTGGTGAGAGAGGTTCATCAGCTCCCTTGCAAAGGCACTGCCTCAGCAGTCAGGCTTTTCTTTCAGCCTTCCTTTCTCAAACCTCTTTCTCATCTCTAATTGCAAGGTTTCCCAATTTTAGCATTATTGACATTTTGAGCTGGATAATTTTTTTGTTGTAGGGAATTGCTTTGTGCACTGGGGCATGTTTAGCAGTATCCCTGGTGTCTACCCAGTAGATGCCAGTAGCAACCCCAGCCTCCAGACATTTGCCAAATATCCTCCAGGGATCAAAATTGCCCATGTTGAGAACCACTTTCTTAATGAAGTGATCTTGGAGAATGGAAGATTCTAAAAAAGAACAATGAATATGTGCTCCAAGTTACACAAGCAATTACTGTCTTTTCCTGGGATGGCAGAAATATTCCATAGCATACTATTATTTTCCTCAGAAACTATAGACAGACCCTTCATTTTATGTTCTTAAGATTCCTTTTTTTCAAGCTCATGGCTCAGAATAATCAATACGTTTGAAAATCGTTTTTTGCCCCAAGTGAGAATAACAAGTCAAAACAAAAAATAGCAAGGCTTTGCTTCCCCCCCGCCCCCCTCCTGTGAACAGGCAGTTTTTCTCTAGTCAAGATGGTAAATGTCTTGTGCACTAAGATGAATTCAGCTATAGGGAGCCGATACATCTAGGTCAAACAGCTGTCTTTGGCGTATATTTGTACTCCCTCTGTAGGCATTTCAAAGGGCAGAAAACCTTCCCTTTATGTCTTTCCCCCTATAGCTTCAACAGCACATTCGGAATTACCACATGAATAGCCTGCTTCGGGCTTTCCCTAGGTGGAAAGGACAAAACTGTTTTGGGGATCGATCCTTGACTTTTCAAAGATGAAGCATTTGTCTTCCCATCTTCACTCACCGGGGTAAAGACATAGGGGTTCAGGGACTCTGTCACAGCCCGAACTAATTGAACACGTGGCATAGGGCATTCAGGGTTGAGCTGTCTTTATTCTCATCAGGTGGGATAGTAAGCCAAACTTGTTTCCCATCAACCTCATTGTTATGCCATCCCCAATCCATATTATCAACTTATATTTGGTATTATATCTAACAAATTTTAGAAATGCCAAAATTGTAACGAACAACCCCAAATAGAAAACCAAAGCTATATTATATATTTTCATCATTACTGGACTTCTGTTTTTCTTTGTTTTGCTTACTGGGATTCATGTAAGTTGACACAGCAAGCAGTTTTTCAGTTACAAATTGGCGCTATTGTCAGCACTTACCTCCTCCTCAATTTCGGAAAATTGTAAAGCCATTGATGATTTTAGAAGGCAGAACTCTGGTATGAAAGGACTTGGAAATCATTGTAGAATGTTCTCTGAGGCTATTCATTCAATATACTACTGAGATCAAATGGTCAAACAAAATGTTGGGCATCTTCAAGGGAGATACTGAAAACAAGATATTATCTTTCTTTCTTCTACAAATTATGATACATCTGTACAAGAAATATGGAGAGTAATTTATGTCAGTTAACAACAGAAGGGATATTAAAGTTAGAGAAATCCAGAAGAAAAAGGCATCTGCACATATGGTCACCTTATCTTTGATAAACGAGGCAGGAATGTACAGTGGAGAAAGGACAGCCTCTTCAATAAGTGGTGCTGGGAAAACTGGACAGCTACCTGTAAAAGAATGAAATCAGAACACTCCCTAACACCATACACAAAAATAAACTCAAAATGCATTAAAGACCTAAATGTAAGGCCAGAAACTATCAAACTCTTAGAGGAAAACATAGGCAGAACACTCTATGACATAAATAGCAGCAAGATTCTTTTTGACCCATCTCCTAGAGAAATGGAAATAAAAACAAAAATAAACAAATGGGACCTAATGAAACTTCAAAGCTTTTGCACAGCAAAGGAAACCATAAACAAGACCAAAAGACCACCCTCAGAATGGGAGAAAATATTTGCAAATGAAGCAACGGACAAAGGATTAATCTCCAGAATTTACAAGCAGCTCATGCAGCTCAAGAACAAAAAAACAAACAACCCAATCCAAAAATGGGCAGAAGACCTAAACAGACATTTCTCCAAAGAAGATATACAGACTGCCAACAAACACATGAAAGAATGCTCAACATCATTAATCATTAGAGAAATGCAAATCAAAACTACAATGAGATATCATCTCACACCAGTCAGAATGGCCATCATCAATAAATCTAGAAACAATAAATGCTGGAGAGGCTGTGGAGAAAAGGGAACACTCTTGCACTGCTGGTGGGAATGTGAATTGGTACAGCCACTATGGAGAACAGTATGGATGTTCCTTAAAAAACTACAGATAGAACTACCATATGACCCAGCAATCCCACTCCTGGGCATACACCCTGAGAAAACCATAATTCAAAAAGAGTCATGTACCAAAATGTTCATTGCAGCTCTATTTACAATAGCCAGGAGATGGAAACAACCTAAGTGTCCATCATCAGATGAATGGATAAAGAAGATGTGGCACATATATACAATGGAATATTACTCAGCCATAAGAAGAAACGAAATGGAGTTATTTGTAGTGAGGTGGATGGACCTAGAGTCTGTCATACAGAGCGAAGTAAGTCAGAAAGAGAAAGACAAATACCGTATGCTAACACATATATATGGAATCTAAGAAAAAAAGAAATGTCGTGAAGAAACTAGGGGCAAGACAGGAAGAAAGACACAGACCTAATAGAGAATGGACTTGAGGATATGGGGAGGGGGAGGGGTAAGCTGTGATAAAGTGAGA